>JAYMFT010166223.1:0-12325 GCA_038088735.1 Panulirus argus | reverse complement strand
TGTATATGTATGTATATATGTATATGTTGGTATGTATATGTATGTATTGTGGATATATGTGCATGTATGTATATATGTGTGTATGTGGGGGATGGGTCTTTCTTCGTCTGTTTCCCGGTGCTACCTCGCTGACACGGGAAACAGCGATCAAATATAATAAATAAAGTAAATAAATATATATCTTTTTTCTTTCTTTCATACTTGATTGCAGGTTCCTGTGTTAGTGAGCTAGCGCCAGGAACAGATGAAGAAAGGCCTCATCCACTTTCATCCATTCTCTAGCTATCATGTAATGCACTGAAACCCCAGCCCCCTATGCACAACCAGGCTCCACAGACCTTTCCTTGGTTTACTCCAGACACTTCAAATGCTTTGGGTTTGTCCATTGATTGCTTGTTGACATCAGTATACCACATCATTCCAAATCACTCTATTCTGTGCTTACCTTTCACCCTCCTGCATTTTCAGGCCCCGATCACTCAAAATTTTTGTCACCCCATCTTTCCGTCTTCAGTTTGGTCTTCACCTTCTTGTCCCCTCTACTTTTGACGCACACATCCTCTTTGTCAACCGTGCCACACTCATTGTCTCTATTTTTCCCACCCATTGTAGTATACCCTCATCAGCTCTCTTAACCACACTCTTCCTATTACCACACCTCTCTCTTACCTTATCATTACTTACTCGATCAACCCTCCTCATGTATTTGGTGTTACTGGACTATGCCTATTCGTGTTACAATTTGAATAAAATGTCACTTTTGGCAGGGCTGTATCACTGAGAGTACAGTCTTATCAAAGAACTTATGCCAAAGGAATCTACAATTTCCCATATTTTTATGTTTTTTATCTTTCCTTGTTATGCTACTTTGACCTGTCCCCTCACATGTACTCTTTGAGGTCAGTTTAATTCTTTTTATATGTTCAAGCATCTTAAGAAGCTTTCAATTACTTCATTTAACTGAGAGTTGCATCAGGAGGAAGAAATCTTCATTGGATATAATGAACTCTGTTATGTTTTTGACATAAGAAGATTTGGAGATGTTTAGTATAAAGGTATCAAGGGAAATTTTGCTTATATCACCTTGCTTTGAATGTAGATGCTTATATACATAATGTAATGTAATGATGGACTTGAGATATTCTTACCATACAGAATTGTCATGGATAATGGATGCAAGGTACTCTTTTTTTGAAGCCATAATACGGGGTTAGTTAGTACTGATAAGATTCCTCAAACAAGGGGAAATCCTTCTTAGACATAAAAATGCTTTGCCACATTGAAAAGTAGATATTTTTATCAGATGACTATTTATTATCACTGAAGTAAAATACGGTATTCATTGAACCATTGATGATAATTAAAGTACTGTATTTGGTGAACTACAAATGTGTCTAGTTTAACCAAAGGATTAGTTCTCATTGCCAGGGTTATTACTCTTTCAGTAGTAAAAAATGATGAAAACACAGACATTAGGTTTGTAGAGTCCTTTTACAATTTTGCAATTTCGCTTAATGGTTTTATAAGTATCATAAGAATAATTTCTTTCTTAGGCAGTGCCTCCGACTGATTGAATCAGAAAATGAGGATATCAAAAAAGAAAAGGATTTCATATCAGCACTTCAGATGCTGCCAGACTTTGGGATCCATAAGCTTCCATTACAAGGTAAAAAGTGATTTCCCTTATGAATTTAGAATTTAACAGTGCTGTGTAATTACTTTGTATATTATAAATATTAATTTCATTCACATTTTACTATGCATGCTTAATCATAAAAACATGGCTTGTTCTTGGCAGTAGCTCGATGAGTTGGGGGAAACATTGAAGTGTGAAAGAAAATCTCTGTATTTTTATTGTTTTAGTTTTATTATACTGTTTTCGTTATTCTTATGCACCCAGTTCGATTGTGTGAAGACCGGCTAATCCTGATACAGGAAGGCTTGCAGACAAAAAAGGGAAGCTACCGTCATGGTTCTCGCCTCCTACAATTAGCTACCTTGTTGCGGGTTTGTGGAACAGACACCGAAGCGAGGCAAGCTAAGGTCCTCACTCTTGTTGCTCAAGCTGCTCTTAAGGTATGTGGCCTTTGATAGTCCTGATCATTTAATGTTTCCCTTCCCTCACTTTATTATTATATGGAAGTGAATGACACAATCAGACTCCTTTTGAGACACTTGAGTAAAGACAAATCATAAAACTTTCTAATGTGAGAGGTTTACCCACAGAATGATAATGGTTTACTGAAAGAAGTTTTGTTTTGATAGATTCAGTGAAGTAATTGCTATTTTTCACTTCACTGGTATTATAAAGAAATATCCTTTGATATGAAAGGCTTTTTGTATTTTTTTGTTTTTCATAGTATCTTCATATACAACCTCTTGTCATACTGTCCTTTACTTTTATCTTCATCGCTGATATCACTGATGAAGTTGTAGATACTAAGAACTTATGATAAGAAATACTTGAAAGTACTTAGCTTATCATTTTAGCTTAGCATTTAGTTTTGCATTGTAGAACTTATATTTTAGTGGACATGGGAGGAACACAGATTGAGCCCACATCTGTTGGGTTGAGAACTCAGAGAGACATCAGTGCTTTCATGAATTGTACTTTGCTCAGCAGCAAATTGTCATAACAAAATCTTACTTTGATGTTGAGCTTATTCCTCAAAAAGTTTTGCTTTTCAGTTCCCTTTTCACTTAAATTGTGGGATTTGAACAGGAAGATCTTCTTTGCTTAAGTGGATGGTAGTTATTAGTTGGTAGGCAGCCAACAATCAGGGAGGTATTTTACTAGTACTACCCACCTGGGTATTGGGAGGGTTAGTGACATCTGCTTAGTGAGCCAGCTCTTCAGTGGTTGTCAAGTTGCACTCCTCTGACCCGGGTTGCTGTCTTTTCTTTCTGCCTCACTAACACATCTGTTCACAAATGTACAATCTCTCTGTCATACATAACGTTAACTTGACAACACTTAACTCACACAGCTCATTCTTCATAACTCTGGATTTTCCTACGGAAAGCACTATGTGCTAGCTCTACCTTTTGGCAAAATGGTAGGAGCAGTAGATAGAAGTAGTAAGTAGGAACATTTAGGTGGGAGCATTAGGTAGAAATTTTAGGTAGAAGTAGTCTCTTTATATTCCTTTTTGGTAGTAGTTATGCCAAGACTGTATACTCAGTTGTGATGAAATGGCAGTAACAGAGTTTATGGTAGAATAAGGAATTGGATGAAAACCAGTAATCTTCAGTAAGAGTAATTTTCTAGTCTTTATTTCAAAGTTCCACTGTCCCATTTCTTTAGTGTCTGTGAATAAGCACATTATTTTTCGAAATAGTCTGAGTTAACAAAAGTGATGAAGATTAAATGAGTAGGTGACCATAGGTGTGACTTGTCTTAAACCTAAATATTATAAAGAACAGTCAAACTACAGTTGTATATAACAAAATGTTAAAGCATGTGTATTGATGATAATCAGACAGGTTATAAGTACATTTTTGACAATTACTGAGTCCGATACGCTGCATAGAGCATTTGAGTTTGATACGAGCATTAGGATATCCTATTGTTGTAGTTAAGCTTTCTCTTTGAGAGAAGGATAAAGAGAGAATATTTGAAAGCAGAAAACTTTTATCTGGCAAGGATCATTTTGAATTCAAGTTTTTGAGATTTTGGTTGACTTTGTATTATATTTGTTTGTTTATATGAATGTTAATTTGAATGTCCCTTATTTTCAAAATTTTTTTTTTTTTCATAGTCCTTAATCATCATAGCATAAGAAATGATGCATTAGAAGAACATTAGATGGTAAATTTTCGTACAGATGCTAGGTCTTAGAGGATGTTTCACTTGCCAGACTCAAGCCAGAGGTTGAGCAGTGTAAAATTTTTCATAAAAAAAAACTTAAATATATAATCATGTACTATGTTTATGTGACTGCTCATTGGTAAGTATGTAACTGGCAACAAATATAGAGTCTTACAAATCCTTTGCCTGTACACTTAGAAAAGCTTAATGAAATACACTTACTTAAGGGGTAACATAATATTTACACAATATGTAGTTTTGTAATGTGTCATCACTTAAGCTGAACTGTTCAGTAATCTCTTGATTAAGATACAAAACATTCTTAATGTTGATGTGCACCAGTAAGCCTCCTGATAATTATACAACAGGTTAATCTTATGCACAGCTACCTCTTCATTCAAAGATTTAGCCTAAGAAAATACCAAATTGGAAGACATGATTTGTATGTTCATGTATTTAAGGACATGAATTATACTACAGTAAAATATCAGATTTCAAAGAATGACCAACCATATTATTTAATTTTGGCAGTACTTGTAAATTTTCAGAAAGGCTACATTTTACGTTTTTTCTACAAAAATGAAAGAGATAATGAGTGCTGTAACACTACACATGTAGTAACAATGGACAGCAGAGTAAAGACAGCCTCTATAAATATTCACTAACAAGGCAACAAGTAAACAGTGAATGAGCACTTTCAACAACACCCAGGTTTATGTTGTCCAGCATAAGTGCCATTTACTTATTTTCCAGGCTCACCATCATTGTGCCTGAGAATACCTTTAATTGGTACCTCAACATAAAGTCACTGCACCACACTAACCCGGTAAATAATCAACGCGACCTGCACGTTGAAATGTCTTGGGTAATACTGTCTGTTAAAAAAAAGGGTGAAGTTGCTGAGGGCGACATGTAAAAGCATTACAGTGCCTTATAGCAAGCCTTTCCTGATTTGACATTATGGACCAAGAGATAAAGTTCACATCATTTCTGTCTGCATTATTTAGAGTGTATTTTCTGTCCACCATTATCTTTTTTCATTTATAATGAAGACATCTTGTGTGGTCTTTGATTTGTCTGGGGCTCTTCCCATTGGTCCCATGTTTCTCACTCAAGTTGCATATCATGATGACAACACTATGTTTCATGCACCACACAGTGCTTCAGCTTCTTCAATAAAAACGTCACTGTAAAATCTCATGGAGAGCTGATGCCAGTTAAGGGCTGGAGACTCCAGCATGTGTGCACAATGATATACTGCTTGTATACTTTCAGCACCCAGCCTCTGGCTCCACATGTTTACATCGCTTATCTCACCAATGAATTGTGAAGTTGGGTCAAAGTCTGTTAAGTCAGGTAGTAATGTCTGACCTATAATTGTAAGACCACCTCCAACCAGTGCTGCTTGATTGGGCAGCACATTAGTCAGAGTGCCAATCAGTTCACCATTGATGTACACCACAACATGGTGGTCAGTGTTACTCCAGGTGAAAGCAAGATGATACCATTGGTTATTTTTAAAGTCAAATGGTAATTTCTTGAAGTGAAAATTTACATTATCCTCCTTGCTGCTATTTTCTGGAGCTTGAGGCATATTATTATGTGCATCAGTTGATTCCACTGTAAAGACTCTGTCCTCTATTTTAGGCTCTGGAGAGTGTTCTTGCATCCACTCTTCTGCCTCCTCTTGGGTGCTGACGTAATGCACTGGGCGAGGTAAAAACCCTTGCTTTATAAGATCTTGTGGATTGGCACTGAACACAATATCTAGTAGATCATCTTGGTCTTGGTGGTGAGCATCTGATCGTTGCATTGGACCACCATAAGCAATAGGACGAGGTGCTTCCTTGGGAGATATATATTGTGGGGGTAGTTGCTCGTGATACAGATGTGAAGACTCCTGGTAGTATGACACTGGTTGCACCTCATCTTGTGAGACAAGAACTCCAGCTGGCTGGTACAAATCTTCCAGGGAGAAGGTACTTTTAATCTCTTCATCTTTTGGAGGGTAAAAGGGATTGACATCATCTAAGTGGAACACTGCAAATGAAGAAGAGTGTTGTTCTGTTTCCCTGGTGGCACTTAGTTCGGGTTCTGTTTTAAAGGTTGAATCTCCGTTGTCTTGGAAATTAGGCTCTGACTCATTTGAAATATTGCTTGGTAAGTGTGCATTTACAAAATCACTTAGTTCAGTTAGTGAAGGTAGACTGTCTGATGCAGGTAGAGTGGCAGTATCACTTGGTTTAGGTACAGTGTGAAGACCAGTTGGTTCTTGGATTGATGGAAGATTACTTGGTAATGGTAAATGTTGGATCTTGATTATTTCTGGTACGAGAGGAATGTAACTTGACTCTGTTACAAGTGAACTATTTCCTGATTCTATTGTGGTTGAAGCATGACTTGAATTTGCATTGGAGGTTATGGTTGATTCATCATAATTGTTTAGTTTTGGAATATTGACAGTTGCCTTGGTCTCCTCATCTGTTGTGGGTTTCATCACAGATGCAATATTAAGGTTCCATATGTCATATATATCCTGGGATAAAGTTGGTTGCTCCTGCTCCTCACCAGAGTCCTCCTTGGCCAGGACAGTTACCACTTGTTTGCCTCCTTGCTGTGTGGTTTCCTCTTGTGGTGGCTTTGATATTACAGATGATGATGTTGGTTGGTTAATTTTAAACTCCTTAAGGGTGATCTTTCCTTGATTGGAAGTGTTTAAGGCATCATCAAGAATGAGAATGTCACTGCGGGATGGTGTTGGTGGCAGAGGTTCTTCAGTGGGTACAAGTACTGCTTCTTCCTCTTTCAGAACTACTGGTGCAACAGTCTCTTCAAAACTTGTGTCAGGTGTCCTCTCAGAGTGGATGGGAAAACCCTCACCTGGAGCTGGCAAATTGTTTCCACCTAAGCGGTTCTCATTTGTTTCCTCTTCATATGTATTAAAAGCATCATTTTGGATGACATGATCATGGTTTGATGATGATGATACCTCTTGTGCTTGGTAATGTTGATACATTGTATTGAAGGCTTCCACATCAGTGATAGGGATGGAATACACAACGCTGGTGTTGCCATGCTTGACTGGAGGAACAGGTTTCATTGCACGATGGAACTCGTCTACATGGTAGGGCATTATTCTCACCAATCTTTGTTTGTTGATGGTATTTAAAAGTTCTTGTGGCTTGCTTGACCACTTGTCCTGGTAAGTATGGCCTTTACTAGATTTATGGTTCTCTACAGCACTAGACCAGATGGAAACCTTGGATTTCTGACCAGTTATCTGAGGTTTTTCTGTTGCTTGTTCCTGGCCAGCAAGATGAACTGTAGGGAGCGGACTTGGTCGATATGATGTCGCCTTTGTTGCTGTAGTATGCATCATTGGAACCCTCACAGTTTTTCTGGTTGTTGTTGGAGGAGGAGTAGGTGTTGTAGTTGTAGTAGTAGTAGTAGTAGTTGTAGTAGTTGTTGTTGTTGGTGTTGCTTTTGTTATTGGTTGATTGGTTGTAATTATGGATGTAGGTGTTGAGGAAGTGGACACAGCCTGTTTTGTAATGTTTGGTTGTTTAATTAGTTTCCAGAGAGGCATTCGTGTTGCTTGACGGGATAGTGGTGTAGATGAGCGGTTTCTTGATGGTAGTCGGATTGGGAATCTGGGGACCAGGGTTGCTGGTGGGGAACTGAACTGATGAGTGGAATGTCTCAAAATATTTAGAGGAGATGTAGTCTTGCTTCTTGTTGTTGAAGTTCGTCTTGTAGTTGTAGGTATTGAATGCTCAGCTGTATTTGTCATGGCCTCTGTTTTTGGTGCAGGTTGAGTAGTGGTAGTTGTAGGTCTTGTTGTTGTTCTTTGAAGTACAGAATGAGACGTTATTTTAGGTTGAGGAGGCTTAGTAGTGGTCCTTTGTATGACTGGTCTTGGCCTTGTGGGTGTATTAGGGGTAGGAGGAAGCTTTCTCAGAGGTTGAATGGTAGTAAAGGTTGGTGAGCTTATGTGATGGGGAGTCCAGTTGTTTGGACCAAGTTTCACCTCAGTTACCTGAGCTGACCAGCCTCCTGAATTGGTTCTGTCAAAGTTGCCTGTACTGAGGTCCTTTATAGGGGCGATCCCTTCTTGGTCCTTTCCATCAGGTGTCTCCTTCTCTTGTATCTCCCTCTTTGGTTGCCAGATTGGTGACCATTCATGGGGTGACTGGGGAATTGATTGTTTGGGTGCTACTGGAACATCCCAGTTAAAGAAAACAAAATCATCATCCCCTGATGGCTCGGTGATGATGCGTGGTTCGGGCTCAGCCAGGTGAAGGTCATATGGGTCACTCTCTAACATTGTTAGTTCATAGGGCACATTGGTCCAGTCGTTGTAGGACTCAGAGCGAGAGAAACCATCGCGAAGTGGCAGTAGGTGAAGGTCAGCATTTAGTCCAGAAGGTGCAGCTTCTAGGTCTGTAACGCCCATCTGGTCAACATCAACAAAGCTGTATGGCGTCCATGTATCGTACGAACGCCCTCTGCGTGAGTCTGCCAGGATGTCCACGATGTCTCCAAGGCCAGCACTGTAATCCACTGCTTCACGCCTCTGTCTTTCTTTACTCTTTGATTCACTGGGGGCCCACTGCTTACGTGGGTGACGATCTACCTGGTCTGTGTGGTATCGTGGTGCCGATAGTGGTCCACCCCATAAAATTCCGATGCCATCATGACGTAGAAAGAAGGCCACTTGGCTGTTGGCATCTGGGGAAACAGCAGTAAGGATAGGAGCCACACCATTAGGGAAGGTTGTGACGTTGACCCACGCAGAGAGGGTGAAGTTAGAGAAGGATGGCGGAGTCTTCATGAGGCGGGCATACCCACCATCCTCCACCACCAGTCGGTAGGTGGATAGTGAGGTGTCTTGCCCCAAACCCCCAACAACAGCACATGCTGTGCACATCACAACTAGCCTGCAAAAGAAAACAAAAGCATACATTGTACCACAAGGCAGAGAAAATATGAATGTTCCCAACATTATTGAAAAGAGAGACATGCTATTCCAAAACAAGATGAAAGGGGAACATGTATATTACCAAAACCAATACAAAACAATGGACATGTTTATGGTGTGGTACATAATGTAAGGGATGTAATGATTAGTGTTCTGTTGAGGGTGAGGCACTGAAGGCTTAGAAGCGGCTCTGTTATTCACTAGTTATTGAGACTTTTACCGTGGTCACCCCCTTGAGGGAGTTCCCAAAGGGAACGGATGTCAGAGATATAGATAGATATACATGATATTCCACATTTAGACCCGCTCAACACATTTTGGACACCTTTCAGACAATGGTCGTTCAAGATTACGAAGATGCTGGGCTTTGGTGTTCGATGTAGTAGCCACCAAAACTTGCTTTAGAATCACTAGTTTCCTTTTCACACAACTGCATTCCTGTGCACAGAGGTAATTAAGTAGCGAGAGCCTGTTAAGGATGAGACAAGTAATGTGAAATGATGTAAGAGGAGTGCGTCCGTCCGTCCGGTCAGCGCTTCTCATTACGTAAGTTTCATGAAGTTGCACAGCTTCTGCGCGCATGTACCTTTGTATATCTGTGTCTGGGATCTCACGAATATTCTCTCTTGAAATGAAGATGCGAATGGAGATACCGCTGCAGACGAAGACGAAGAGAAGTTACGGGGGAACTTTCGCTCGTATGTCTTCATTATCTGACTGCATATAGCGTCGTCCGGACCGACTACCGCCGCTAATCCGTTAGGGACCGACCAGTTTGGTGACAAGAAGCGTTGGCACTGTTGCATTAAGGTGAAAGTTTTGTTGCCTGGCTGGTCAGCCAGCCCGGACCCCGCAGCCGCCGCTGAGGCACACATCTCCATGGACTGACTGACGTTAGGGATGTTCTTATGAAAGAGGAGGGGGGGGGGGGGGGGGGGGGGGGGGGGGTGAGGCACACAGCTGCCAACCAAGGTTGGAAATTTATTTCAAGTCTCTCATGTACAGAAACACATAAGCGGCCATTCAGTTTCTTGTAGTATGTCAGTGGCTTAAATACAGGCCTTTGGAGAGAAGGTATATATATATATATATATATATATATATATATATATATATATATATATATATATATATATATATATGATGTTTTAAGCCCGGTTTCCTTAAATTATGGACAAAATATGTAGATTCTGTTACCTTAAGAGAATCAAATTCCAAGTAACTTTAAACCATCGTGGAGAAAATAAGCGTTACCGTAGTTCCTTAGACTTTGAGCGTTGAAGTGTAATGTTTGATAGAATCCGACACAGCCAGTAGGTCACGGGCTGCCCGATCCGGAACCGCAACCGCAATGGAACAGTAAGAATACAGTTCGGGGGAGCCTCGGAGAAAGCGCGCGCAGGTCGAAGAACACGAACCGGAACTGAAGCGGTCAGACCTTGGTTGAATATCCTATTCCGCGCACATGGGAGCGAGAGACGTAATTCGTATTTTTTATGTTCATGATCAATTTTACACCAGAGTATGAAGGCAGTAAGTTATCTTTACAACTCGTTTGAGTATAAAAAGAAAAAAGATGTGGTCATTTACGGGTGTATAGGCAAAGTAAGGGCGTTCGCCTTTATGTCGGTCACTATATTTCATTATCATTTCGAATGTCATTATCCATATATTGCTGTGCGTGCGGTTGTGTGTCTCTGTGGGTGACGTGGATTTACACCATTAGTGAATACTACTATATATATATATATATATATATATATATATATATATATATATATATATATATATATTTGGTGGGGAGGCCTCGGGTAGGTAAAGAACAAAAGATTGCAAGGTTATGTAGCGACTGTGTCCGTTAACATTTAGCGTGGTCTGCTGCCATTTTATCTTGTCTCTCTTTATTTCGTTAACTTGATCTGCTGTTACTACATTAGTTTGGTCTGGAATACCAACCCATTTAGCAACGTTCCCCCCCCCCCCTCAGGCTGGACTAAATGTGGAAACCGTAATTGATTTCAGTGTCACCAAGACTAGGCGTCCTTGAAAGTCCAGTGGAAAAACTTTGCACTTAGTCGGCTTAAGGTTCATTGTGCACGTTGGAGACGTAGGTGTGTGTGAGAGCGAGGGAACAAAGGTCTTGTGAATGAGACTGGCCTGGCTGCTGTGAATGGAGGTGCTGGTGGGTTGCGCCTTTGTTGGGCTGTTTATGTCAGGAATCACAAAATGATGACTGAGTTGTTTACGTAAAACAGCTGTTATGTAATGTAGCAGATGATGTCCGCTGTTGTAAGACCTGCCCATATTTCAGTAGAATGTTGGAAGTAATAAAGGAGCCGTTTCGAGATCTGGGAAATTTTTTAGAATATGACGGTCAGATTTTCATTGGAACGAATAAATGACTGAGGGAAGGAAAATAGCCAGAAGGTTACGTTGGAAGGAAAGTTTTGACTATTGGCAGAGTAGTCAAAACCCGTGGACGTGTTGGTGGTTGAGTCTACCTTACTTCATCACGACCAGATTGAAATGCATCGGTGCATTACACATGACAACCAGAGGATGGATGTGAGTGGATGTGGCCTCTCTTCGTCTGTTCCTGGCTAACGCTACCTCGCTAACGCGGGAAAAGGCGATCAATTTACGAAAAGGAAAGAAAAGCACCCTTTAACGTCTGACTTCGGACACTCTACTCTCGGTGATTATGTACTTGTACACATCAACCCCATTTACGTTAGCATGAGTTTACTCGCAATAAACATGCAGGTACAACTCTCTCGTGCATTTTTCACGAGTTTTTAAGAGCTGGTCATAGTAATTCGTCGTTCTCATGACTTTCCACACACAGTTCTTTTAAGTATTGTGTCACTCACGGGGGAAAGTGAGTGCGTTTAATGATCTTCTCGTGAGTATGTTGTCATTTTTTTTTTTTAGGGGGAAATTGCTTGTTGATGGACTTCTTCCTCTAGCGTCGAGGAACCACTCGCAGATTTAAGTGATCTTGTTACGGTATGGTTCCCGCCAGAGTCCGCAGACCGTTGGAAAGTGCGTTGCTCGAGCGTTGAGATGCGATGATGAACTTGCGGAGCCGCGTAGTGGTGATATAGAAGGGGACGACAGTTACCTTCTCACGCATCAGAACCAGCCACACAGCCCATCCTACCTTCGCGTGAGCCAACCGTATGCCTTTCCTCACGGCAGAAAGCAGTTGTTGTTACCTGTAGAAACGTTCAGGTTTTAACCGAATAAAATAACTTCGTTTTGACCCCCCAGGTGCCAGAGGGCGGGATCTTCCTGGCGCTTGAGTTTTTATGGTGACCTTGAATGTATGCCATTCACGACCCTCATAATATGGGTGGCCTTCGACTCTGTGGAAAGATACGCGGGTGTTTATAGTTTTTCTCATGCAGAGCCAGCCAGCCAACGCCTTTGGTACCCAGTCTCTGCTGCGCTGAGGTAACCGCTTTGTAGGCCGGCCCTAAGCCTTTGTTTGGGGGGCCCTAAGATGAATCTCTCTTGGGCGGGGAGGGGGGGGGGCACCT
>JAYMFT010166212.1:0-12325 GCA_038088735.1 Panulirus argus | reverse complement strand
AGAGAGAGAGAGAGAGAGAGAGAGAGAGAGAGAGAGAGAGAGAGAGAGAGAGAGAGAGAGAGATTGGCTAAACAAGGGCGACACTGTATCTTCACCATCTTCCAGCGTGGCCTAATCCTACAATACTGGACATAAGAAGCGACTCCTTCGGTGTCAGAGTTACTTAAGTCTAGGTGTGAACTGATCTATTCAACCATTACGCTTCACAAACGTCGTGTACACATCAAGGGCTGTCGTGGATGGTGCCTCCCTCATCTTGCATGCGTTGTTCCCCGCGTCAGCAGAACTCATACACATGACATCGTCGTAAGTCGCCAAGGTGTTAGTGTCTGGCTAGGTCTTCAGTGTCGCTCGTTCCTCACTTCCTCTATTAAGCGCGAGGAGATCTTGCTTCACTCCGCTGACAGTGGGAGGGAAGGTTTCCTAGTGTATCATTGCCCCCTTTGCTTGTATCTTTCGGCGCCTATAATCGTGATTTACGTCCATGTTATACATAGTGAGGCCCAGGAATATTAGACTACGATCCAGTCTTATGCCTTCACGAGAACGTTACTTTTCATTCACATTGCCCTCAACACCTGTCATCCTCTTTGGGTCCAGTTGTCAGAACAGCGTCACTTACATGCAGTTAGTGTAGCGCTCCTTCCTATTCCACTATGGTTCAAACGTCTACAATTACCTTACTATTATCTTCCTTAGAGTTCTATCAACAAAGACACTGAACAGCTGTGGTGACATCTTACACTCATACGACGGTGTTATCAGACTACCAACTCATACCTCCATTTACTCGCCAACACATAACTCCATCAAATAAATGCGACACACAACATTCAGCAGTTTTATTGCACAGCTTCCTAAAGTCTATTTGCACTCTCTAAAATATACACCTTTTCTAAACCTGTCTACACTCTGAACACTTTCGTCTACCCTTAGCAGTTTTCTCCACTACCTGCCTAAGTAAACACATTTGGCTCCAGGCTTCTTTTACTTCCCCAGAGTCCCACTTATTCCCTCCCCAACGAGCGGTTTAATAGCTCTTTGTGCAGATGGTCAGTCACAGTCGTTTTCTTCTCTGTACCTACACCAAGCGGGTCCGTGTACTACGCCCTCGTGATGGCAGACAGCGTGAGCAACAGAGAGCCGCTCAGGCGCACACATTCCACGTACCCTTCACTAATGTCATTCTCTCGCCGGTGCCCCATACCTGCCTACAGCCTCCTCCTTCCCCCCGCTGTCCCACATAGCCTCTCGCATCACCTGCTGCTCTCAGTTTCTCATTTAGGCTTAACTCTCTCAATTATCCTTCCAGCAATATACCTGAATGCACAGTCAGTGTCCTCCCTACTCTCCTCTCAACACACAACTGCTGAACAGTTGACATTGTACACATTTCATTTCTGTCCACATTGAACACTGCAACTGACGTAAAAATATACATCTACAACGTACATTATCCTTCTCACCATTTATACTTCACCATAAGTCCCACCCTTCTCGTGTGTATATATATATATATTATATATATATATATATATATATGTGTGTGTGTGTGTGTGTGTGTTTGTGTGTATATATGTGTGTGTATTTCCCCGGGTGGTCACGTCTGTAGCCATGAGTGTCCCTCCAGAAGTAGGTGGTCGGCCTCACTAACATGGACTCTCACTTCACTTCGCCGTCCCCTCCGCCAGCCTCGGTGAATACCTATATAAGGACAGAGACTCGCCGTTTGTGGGTCAGTAGGCCTTTATCAGCCCGTTGTACGGTTACGATTATACACATCGGCCATCTTGACATTACTGGATAATTGGCATAAGTAACACCGGGAACATCCTAAATCACGCTGCCGTTTGAAATATAAGTAATGGCAGAGAGTGAGGTACGAGGAGGTTGTGACAACCTGCTCATTACGATCACTTGTGTACGACCAACTTTAGCTGGGAAAGAGAAAGGTCCTTAAACCTTACCTCTTAATGGCGAGGGTTTGATCCTGAGTGGCTGGCACCCACCAACTTTCTTCTTCCCTTCCCTGCCGTTGGTCCTCTCCAGCCTACGACACACACGACACCTCTGTCATAGTACCTCCGCCTGGGGACAAGCGACGGGGTTCGTCCTACGGGTTTGAGACACAGATAAGCTGGAACGGACGGGGAGCAAATATTGGCCGAGTCACGAAGATTAGTTTGAGAGGGCGTTCAGCGGACATCATGTAGTCTAGACCAGCATCCCGATGACTGTTGTGTATTCACAGACTTCATCTGATATTTGAATGCATCTCGTAATGCACCACTAGACTGGCGCTTCAGCAGGATGGAATCCATAACTAAAACGGCCTCTTGGCGTGTGTCAGTCATCTTGGCGATATTTCGGATCGGTTATTCACGTAGAGAACTTGGTGATCTGGTTACCTAGTGAGGGCATCGCGCCAGCTGAGCCCGTCTGAGGTGTTGCCTGGTGAGGACATCAACCCAGGTGAACACAGTTAAGCCTGTCTGAGATGTTTACCGTTGTCAGGTGCTGAAGGAATGTTGTCGGACGGGTCTGTGCCGCCTCCGGGGGGAATGAATGACCCACAGGTGGCCAGGACCTGCGGCTCAGGTTTATGTCCTGCCCTGGGATGAAAGGTGATTTGCTTCTTTTCTTTATGGGACAGACTTGGCCTGGTGAGGGATCCTTATTGAGAGAGAGAGAGAGAGAGAGAGAGAAAAAAAAAATTCTAGCACACTATGAGACATTGAACACAAAAAACGATCTCACTACTGCTTACTCATCACAAACATCATAGGATCAAACATTACCAACATATCAACCTCTAACATAACACGAGAATCTATTTTGTATGTTTCAGTCTGACTCTGAGTCAGTTATATAAGGACCTTCACTTCCTTATATTTCATTTTCAATTCTAGATTCAACTATCTAATTACCCCATTACTTTATGTGTCATTCTGATTTAGATACAGTCATCTAATTACCTTAATTAACTTGTTTCATTCTGCTTTTGTGATTCAGTTATTCAGTTAACTTGAATCCTTATGCTTTAATCTAATTTTGTGATTCAACTCTCCTCCTTAGAATCCACAAACACAAAAATAGTCTATTAGAATAACTGTGACGCCTAGGTCTTGTGTTGTGGGAAGGAGGTGCTGGACACAGCAACACTGATTATGAACTCGCAGGCGATGCTAAGCTGTGTAAATAAGACTAAAACAGAAACTGAACATCTACAGCTACAAGCTGACGTAGTGAGAACTAAAAGAATGGCTTCATAAGTGGCAAAAGAATTCTAATGTCGTTAAGCGCAAAGTTTTATATATTGGTAGTGAAAAGAAGGAAGGCCACAGTGTGAATTGAGGTACATAAGGTAACTGAGGAAAGAGACTTAGTTTTCATAATCTCCTGTTCTAAAGCCAAGCGCGTCGGAGCAGTGAAAAAGGTTTATAAAATTCTAAGGTTTATAAGTAAGACACTCGAGTTCATGTCTAAAAAGACTGCCCCTTATTCTTTACAATTTGCTGGCGCGGCCCCACTTGTAATGTCGTGTCCAGTTTTGGTCATCCTACTTGAGACATGACAGATGGATGGGAGGAAGTACAGCGGCGAGCAGCCAAGGTGACTGACAGACTGACAAACGAATTCTGTGAAAGTCAACAAAAATCACTAAACTTATTGGCTTAGAAAGGGGGTTTGGAAGAGATCGAGGCAGTCCTTAAGGCTAGAATAGTATAAACTTGCTCATAGGAAAGGGTTTAAAACTGTGGGCAAACGTTTTTTGCAAAGTATTTACAAATGAGAGTAAGTGAAAGTAGCACGACAGATCCGTTTAAGGCAAACAGAAAAAACGTCACTTCAAAATCCATGTCTGATTTTACCTGTGCCGCCGTACATTTCTCCCCTGTCTTACATCTCTAAAATCATGACAAACAACAGTGAAAGAGCCCCTGTTTGCATTCATTAGTATTGTTTGCATTTGTTAGGTTCGAGGATTGAGACTTAATGTTCCTCACAGTAGAGAGAGAGAGAGAGAGAGAGAGAGAGAGTAACGTGCGGTGTCCCTCTTCCCCAGCTGGCTGCAGGTCAGCTGCCTGTGACGAACGAGGTGGAGCTGGTGCCTGGCATGGCCAACATGCCTCAGATCACCGGCCTCGACGTCCAGTGTGAGAAGTCCGGAATGACCGTCAACGTACAGTTCTCGCTCCCCTTCAACGGCGTCATCTTCAGCAAGGGTCACTTCTCCAACCCTGCCTGTCGGTGAGTACCTCCTCAACCACCACCACCGCCACAACCAGCCTCCGACACTCCCTCTCCACTACACGCGACTGTCCTGAGAGTGGTGGAGAGGTCTAGCTGGAATATCCTCCAGCCCTAAAAGTTACCATAATCCTTTATTTAGCTCCTTAAAAGGTATCATACATAATCTTGAATATTACTAATGTTATATCAAGATAGGATAAAGATGTTTAAACACTGAATTACCAATTCAGTCCATTCTAAACTATCATAGATTTAGTTTTAAATCTTGACTATAAATAATATTTAGATCTAAAAACTAGATTAGATTACCTTAAATTTTCCTATTCAATTTAAGCTTTTAATGTTAAGATAATTTAATATAATCAACTTTAAACCTTTCAATTTTCTAAAGAAAAAGATATTTCTTGTGCACAACTGCTTATTTTGATACCTTAATGCTGTGTTATCCTTAGTTTCATAAACTCTTAGATTATAAACCTCAGAACTGACACATCCTCTCCCTTGACCCCTGAACCCCAAACCCTCACCTCTCTTCCCGAGGCACTGGTCACACCTATGCAGCTTCCTGCCAAACCACCATCGCCACACCCACGCCCACCATCATAACACCCACGCCCACCATCATAACACCCACGCCCACTATCATAATACCCACGCCCACCATCGCGACACCCACGCCCCCACCTCCACCATACTGACACCCCTCACAACGACACACACACGCCCACTACCACCACGACATCCACGCCCTCCACGACAACGCCCACGCCTTCCAGCAAGACATCCAAGCCCTCCACAACGACACTCACGCCCAGTGTCTCACACTATCCTTATCCTACTTAGTGTGTAAGAGGATTCTCAACCTTAAACCTAAACAGCTAAAGAATTAACGAGTGTAAATATAAACATCTTTTATGTATATTATTTTTGAACTTTTTTCTAAACACATAAATTAGTTGATACTGAATTAATCTAATCCAGATTAATAATTATAGGTATATTGTGAACTCATATGTGTGTAAATAGTAATGTTGTAGAAACGTCTACTTGTAACCCCGACTCGTGTTAACTCTAACCCTGTACGCCGAGAGGCATGTGTTTACAACAGCTTCTTAACCTACTGACGAGCCTCTGCTTCCAGTAGTAAACTAACCCGACGCACCACACTGCCGACGTCAGACTATCCCGACGCACAACTCTGCCGACGTCCGACTAACCCGACGCACTACTCAGCTCACGTCTGACAAATGGAACCCAATTGTTCTCGACAAACCCGTAACATTAAGGCAGTATTAATGCAGTTGATGTGTCGGCCAACATAGGGGTGCGAACACCTGCCTAACACGTCCCATTATAGAAGGTAAAATTCCACAAGGTGTACAGCTGACCTAAAGGCCGACACATCTGAACTGTTGAGTTGTATTGCTTAACAAGCTCGACTTAGCAACACAACTCGGCCTCACAGAGTTTACCAGGAGTCATGCTGACAAAGGTATTAATGAAGACAAGTTCATATCTGCTGACGCAGGAGAAAGTGGAATCTTGAACAAATTTTCTTTGCCATGTTCTCATATCTCGAGACGCAGAGCAAAGAAAACGGACCAACCTGACTGTAGTTCGCTGTAGTGTAAGCTTGAACTAATGTGCTTTTGTTGTTGTTGTTGTTGTTGTTAGTATGACTTAGCAACAACGATCTCATCTGCTCTTCATTGTAAATAGATAATGTCAATAGGCCACACAGAGTAGTCCTTTTTACAAGTGAATTATGGAAATGTTTGATTTGATCTTTAGCAATGAGCAGCTTTGTAAGTAATACCTGCTGCTGTCATTTCACAATAATCTTCCTTCAGTTCATATTTCCTGAAGTTATAGCATTATAGTAACTTACAGAAAATGAACTGACATTGAGGAGAAACTTGGGTAAATTTTCTTCAGTTGAACATACGTAATGGACTCTCTGGTGGCCTCACTTACTACCCCCAGTGTGTGTGCGAAGATAACGTATTGTCTTAGTGTGATTGTCTGTTTATGTCTATGTTTGTCTGTTGATTCTGTTGATGTAGAGTTTGTTACTGTGCTAACACGCCATGACTCAGGTAATAGTGTCAACTATGTAAATACTTTTCGAGGGGATATTTTGAGGCGTCTATTGAGGGAGGTGTGAACGTGCATGGGTTCGAATCCTGTGCTTGGCAGTCGACCCATACCGAACCTAGGTGTTCTTCCTCCCTTCGAAGATGGTCGATAAATGAGTATGGCTTAGGCTGGGGTGTGTGTGCGTGTGTGTGTGTGTGTGTATAAACATACATATTGTACATATATGTATATATAACATTAAGAGACGGGGAAACACGAGCCTAAAGCTCTCTCTAGTATCAAAAAATATTAATAACACACACACAAACAAGGACACAGTACCGACCATATCCAACAGCGGTACAATAAGTGACTGATCACGCCCTAGAAACGTGTCCCGCTGTATACACAGACACCGCGGTCGAGAATACAGCGAGTGTATGACCTGGAATTACCAGTTGAAGGTTACCCTTGCCTACAGTGTAGTTAAGGCAAAAGACAAACGTATTAGTTAATGAGATGGAACTACAGTGCACGATGCGCTCAAGTTGTAGCTAGCTGTTGTTAGTGTTAACCAATTCTCTGCTGCAAGAGACCTTTGCAAATTGAGATATTTAACTCTCTAATTTGGTGTTAAAATGCCCGCATGATTCATGACCTTTTGCGTTAGTGACGGTATAGTGAAACGCCTCAGGAAAGTAAGAGTTATGCTGCTGTCCTGTAGGGTCAGGGAGGCAGTCAGTGTACAGGAATCTGATCCTCCCGCAGCTCCTCTTAAGAATAATTTTCCAGTGAGTTCGATGTCTTGTTGGAGACGCCAACAGCCAGGTGGATCATTGCCAGTAATGACCACAGCTTTAGGCAGGTGCTTGTCTTTCTTCGGTTCAAAGACGCAACTCCATCAATGATTTTGCGAATGAAATACATCAGAGATGATAACTATAAATCATTAAAAGATAACTTTGGGAAGAGAATCTTGTCCATTGCAGTAGACATCGAGTGCCAAACTCGATGAACATATATTCATAAACTGTAATCAATATCGAGATGAGTATTGTCTGGAATTTTTACAGAATTCTGTCATATAACTTAATTTCATCTGATGACAGTCATTCAGCCGGTCCAATATAAACAAACACCAACAGTCTAATATGATTATAACTCAGAACAGATCCATCTGCGCTCATGGGCCTAAATGATTTTTGGAATAAAGGCTCAAATTGTAACAGTTCCGCTTGCTTACAATCATCAACGGAACCTCGCCAAACTTAACCAACACACAAGTTGCATTAGATAAGTTTGGTCAACTTCCATGAGAACGAAGTCGATTAGATATTTACTAAAGGTTTTCAAAAAGACCTAACTGGTCCTGTAGGCCAGAGAACAGTGCCACGCCTTCCGTCACTGGTGTTCTCGGCGTCTTCCTGTGGCACCGTCAGTAGTTCCTACCATCGCTGGTCATCTCCTGCTGGTAGGCACTGGCTAACAGGCTCCAGTTATCGAGGGGGTGGGGGACTGTGGCTGGGGTCCGCCTCAGGCGAAACAGTAGTGAGGGAGGCCTGCTCTCCACCGCTGGTGTGAGACTCCTTGCGCTCCTTGTACATTGGTCAGGTGTATCACCTCCCCGGGGGGGAGGGGGGATTCCGGGCGAGGTCAAAGGTCATGCTAATCCAAAAACTTAACATAAACCAAAAACAATTTGGTTTATGTGTGCTGCCTCGCGACTCCTATCTCTGTGACAACAGGCCTCTGTGTGTATTCATATATCTCTGTGTAATCTAGAATGAAAAAAAGATATATGAATAAAGAAAATTGTTAACTTTAATTAAATAAAAGATAAGATTGATTGCTATAGTTTAGACTACATAGTTACTTAAAACTGACTAGCACGTAAATATTGACTCAGTATTTACAGTAGACTGTTGAACATCACAAGAGATGGAGTACCGTATATGTTCCTAACTTACCCTGGCTTCTGTAGTGTACTAAAATAAACCATTTCCTTCTTCTCTCATAAGAGTTGAGCAAGTAACCCTGAGAGACTGTAAACCGTAAAAAGCTGTAAATTAGACCATTATAAACTCTAAAGTAGACCTAAGCTTTTGTAAACCAACCTAAACTGATTTTTAAATGACCCCGTCATCCTAAATTAAACATATAAATGCTTCTCTCTAAAACCCTACATACTGGAGAGAAAAGATTACATCTGGTGTCGTGTTCTCCTGAAACCCATAAATTCACAGAAAAGATGAATCACTTGGAGTAGAAATCACCGAGACGATGACAGTCTCTCAATGTTACTTGGTCGATGTCCCATTATTATCTGATTGGAAACTTCTGGGGTAATCTGCTACATAACATCCTCTGTGTGATGAGCTTTGCACTGTCTCACCCACGGACATCTTGTCTGATAATTTCAGGATAAAAACAATAACTCTTCCTACTTCTACCTGTGTATGAGAAGCGGCTCTCCCTTCTGACCCACCTTCCCTGCTAATGGAAATCCTGTCAATCCAGTTCTTGTGAATCTGTCTTGCACAGTTGTACCTCATGTGTCGTCTGTTTAGCACTTCCCTCTCATCTGTCCTGCTCCCCATTTCCATGACATGACGTGACCGTCCGTCAGGTACGTGGCTGCCAACTCCGGGGGTTCCAGTTACACTCTGTACATTCCAAGTGATGGTTGTGGGTCGGCCACCTCCAAATTCGACGACTATAAAGGCAGGAGCACCCGTATGACCAACACCATCATTGTCCAGAATGATCCCACCGTCCAGGAGGTGTGGGACGTCGCTCGGACCATCAAGTGCGACTGGGTGGACAACTACGTCAAGACTGTGGCGTTTAACCCCTTCTCCGTTGGCATGCTCGATGCTCAAGAAGTTCGCTTTGAAGGCGATCAAGCCATCGAGTGCTGGATGGACTTGCAACAAGGACGCTGGCCCGACAGCGACGACATTGACTCGATTGTTAAGATCGGCGAGACGCTCTCCCTGCTAGTGTATGCCAGAGACAACGCTGGCATGTATGACGTGAGCGTGAAGGACTGCTACGCATACGGGAGCCCTGACTATGACAACGTTAACACCCCGAGCATCCAGTTGACCGACGAGCAGGGCTGTGTGCTGAAGGAAAAGCTCATCAGCCCCTTCTACACTGCCCGCCAGCGAGACGACCGAGGAGAAGTTATTGTCACATATGCTTACATACAGGCTTTCAAGTTCCCCGATGTCATGGATGTGTTTATGTCTTGCAATGTAGAGATATGTAAAGGAGACTGTGATAACTATTGCGGATCCACACCTACTGAAAGTCCCTACCGTACGGGCAGCACATTATTCGGTGAACCCATTACTACGCTTGCCCCCTCCACCACACCTCTGTGTTATCCAGGTTCCAGCGACCCCAGGTGTGGTAGACCTACTATCTTATCACCTACCACTCCCACCGTCCCAAAATGTAGGCCAGGATCGACAGATCCTGAGTGCCAGATTAACTATCCTGAGCAGAATCGACCTTCGACTTTCGTTTGCGGTTTTGGAAGTAAAGATCCTCGCTGTTTAGAGCCTACCACTCCTATCCCTAGTAGAGGGAAGGTGTTTCAAACTAGTCCAGCTCCCCAACAGACTATAATCCCCAGTAAACTGCCAACCGTCGGCACAACATTCGCTCCACTCCCCACCGTACCCACTTTCCGCTGCACCCCAGGGTCGCGAGACCCACGCTGCCCTCAACCTACCACATCCCGCCCTTCGTGTTTCCCTGGATCTTTTGACCCGCGCTGTTCTCGACCCACCACCCCAGCGCCACCCAGGTGTTACCCGGGCTCTCCTGACCCAAGGTGTCCCAAGCCGACCACTCCAGCCCCACCCCGATGCCGGCCCGGTTCCACTGATCCTAGATGCCCCCAGATAACTAGTCCAACCTCTCTTCAGTGTCTCCCGGGATCCACCGACCCCAGATGTCCTCAGCCCACAACCCCAGCCCCACCCCGATGCTTCCCAGGATCCACCGACCCCAGATGTCCTCGGCCCACCACCCCAGCCCCACCCAAATGCTTCCCAGGTTCCACCGATCCGAGATGTCCTCGGCCTACCACTCCAGCCCCACCCCGATGTTATCCAGGATCCACCGACCCACGATGCCCCAAACGCACTACACCTGCCCCTACAATTGCCCCTACACCTGCCCCTCCTCGTTGCTTCGCAGGGTCAGTTGATCCAAGGTGCCCCAGACCTTCTACTCCAACACCAAGTTGTTTCCCAGGAAGCATCGACCCCCGCTGCGTGAAGGCTCCCACCACACCAGCACCTCCTGTCTGCTATGTTGGTTCCCCGGACCCCCGTTGTCGTAAACCGGATTCCGGGAGTTTTGCGAAGCCGGACGCCATAGTTACTCCCGGTCCGACCTCTCAACCAACTCCCAGACCTACTCCAAGACCTACCTCAAGACCTACTCCCAGACCTACTCCAAGACCTACCTCAAGACCTACTCCCAGACCTACTCCAAGACCTACCTCAAGACCTACACCAAGACCTACTCCCAGGCCTTCTCCCAGACCCACATCCCGACCTACCTATAGACCTGTATTTCCACCAGTCGTCAGGCCTACCCCAAGACCCACTACCTACAGACCTGCTCCAAGACCCACCTACAGTCCTACTTCCAGGCCAACTTCCAGGCCTACACCTAGACCCAGACAACCCCAAAGACCTAGGCCTCCGTCACGTAGGCCAGATCCCGTTCCTGGACGCGACTCCGCGCTATTTCCCGTGACACAGACCACCCCTCGTCCCACCACCCCCGGTTTCACTAGAGGTGCCCCTGTTCAACAGACTACTCCTAGCCCAAGACCAAGGATCCCTGGCCCTGTTCTCAAGCCCAGGCCCTCTACACCGAGAACACCGACGAGGGGCGGCAAGCAGTTGGATGCAGAGCCAGCACAACCTAAGCCTGAGCCATCTGGAAAGGAATGGGAAGGTGAATCTCGTTACCACGCCTTCCACAGTTTCCATTTCCAGCGGGGAGATGGGCGGCGGGGTCGTAGATTCGGCGCTCGCCTTTCTAGAGAGACTGAGGACTCTTCCTCAAGGTCCAGATCCGTCCGGTCTTCTCCTGATGGGACACCAGTGAGGAACAGACCGCTTATCGATAAAGTGCCAATAAGGCTGTCTCGCTCTATCTCTGTTGTAGCGCTGGATGACCTGCCCTTACCCGAGGCCCAGTACCTTCCCTTGCCCGAGAACCTTCTTCCAGTGGCTGCCGCACAAACGGCCGTCGATCCCATCTACACCGATCCCTTAGACACAGTGTGTTTCCCTATGGTAGTCTTTGCTGCCTCCTTGCTCACCCTCCTCTTCCTCCTCCTCTTATCCTCCACGGCTGCCCTCGTCCTCTTCATCCGTCAACGAGGCTACTACAAGGACACCAAGACCTGGTATGACCAGTAGTCTCGCGCCGTCTCCCCGCGCTTTCTGCTCACCCTACTCTAATAATCATTTTACACTCGGCTATGATTAGGATCTACTTGCGCTTCGTGTACGTAATCTCATCTTTTGCTCCGAAAATTAAACTTTTTTGATTCATCATTGGTTGGTCGAGCATTGCGATGCCGACACTGCTTTATACATAAATATGATATATTCCGTTTTATGGCAGAATTTGACTAGTCCAAATACTCTTTAAGTTACTGGTGTAAACTGTGGTAGTAATCAGTTATTATCGGCCTATTCTCTCTAGTTTCTTGTTGACGCTTACAGTAGAATTTGTTTTAGCTTGGTGAACACCCTGGCGGTACTTGTGCCCTCCCAGCTATGATCCTGGCGGTATTTGTACCCTCCTAGCTATGATCCTGGCGGTACCTGTACCTCCCAGCCATGACCTTAGCGGTACCTGTACCTCCCAGACATGACCCTGGCGGTACCTGTACCTCCCAGCCATGACCCTGGTGGTACCTGTGCCTCCCAGCCATAACCCTGGCGGTACCCGTACCCTA
>JAYMFT010166201.1:0-12326 GCA_038088735.1 Panulirus argus | reverse complement strand
GGTGGGTGACCTTGGTCGTCGACCTTAGATTTTTTTTTCAGTTTTTTGTAGGGTTGAAAGTGACCTAGGGTGGAGGTGATGGGGGGGTGGGGTGGGGGGGTTCTGTGAACGTGAGAGTGTTTGTGTGTGTGTGTGTGTGTGTGTTTGACCTTGATAGATTTGGCAGGTGTGAGTCAGCTTAGTGGGGGGGGGGGGAAGGGGGCGGACTTTGTGGTGGTTAGGGGCTGACCTTGGCTGTGAGTCCTGCTGGGGTAAGGTGACGCCAGGTGCTGGGGGAGCGTGTGGGTGTGTGTTTTATATATTAGCAGATTCGTGCCGTCCGGACCTTCGTTTGCTAATTTCCAGCGGAGGACTGGGGGAGGGGGGGGAGTGCCATCGTCTCCCCTTGGAATCGGAAGAATATTGTAAAAATCATGCCCATGACGAAGAAAAACGTGGTCTGGGACAAAACCGGGCAGTTTGCCGTCATAGTGATGACTTCTTTTTTTTTCTTTTTAATTGTGTACCTTTTCAGAATCTTTACGAAAAAATTCTCTGAATACGCCCGGAAATTTGATTGGTCCATCATCCATACGGATGTGGGAGCCGGATATAACCCTTTGATATACGGAATCCTGATATATATGAAGCTGTTTACTGTTTCATTTATCATGACAGAGACAGAAGCTCCATGTACACAGCTTCGAACATTACTGTAAAGCCCTTCGACAAAATCTCTTTCATCACCTCGGCTGTTTTCCCTGACCTTTGACGCTACAGTTAAGAGAACGAACGCTGTAGAATTGACAGCTACATGTCTGGTTTCAGCTACGAGAACGCTTCGTTGAAAACCACACACGCTTGGAATCCTGTTTGGGTTGGAGATGTGAGAGAGAGAGAGAGAGAGAGAGAGAGAGAGAGAGAGGGAGACGGAAAGAGAGATATCTCATCCATTATTCCGACTGCAACCCGAACTCTTATTTGCAACGCATCAAAAATACCTCAGTAATGAACGTGGTTGGTTTCGTAACTAAAGTGTGGGATGTGTGTGTGTGTGTGTGTGATGCTTACACAAAAAATTGTGTTAGGTTTCGAGAGCTGACAGAACGTAGAATTATTCTCAATTAAGATTATGCCGGTGTGTTAATTTTAACATTATGAAATTATAGTATATATATATATATATATATATATATATATATATATATATATATATATATATACTATGTATATATATCATTCTGTTGTTTATTTCTGCCTGGTGTCAGCTGTGGTAAAGAACGGTTTAACCTTACGTATGCCTTAGGATGGTTTGGGAGGTCTTCTTCTACCCCCCCACAGCTGGGGTCTGAGACCTTACCTTACCTTACGTATGTCTTAGGATGGTTTAGGAGGTCTTCTTCTACCCCCCACAGCTGGGGTCTGGGACCTTACCTTACCTTACCTTACGTATACCTTCCGATGGTATCGTTTCTCTCGTGGACCAAAAACATAAACAAAAAAAGCCTGCTGGAGTCATCTGTATAAAATAACTTTGAATATGTCTGTTATGGACGTAAAGACCGTACGAAAGGGAAGGTCTTGAGAGAGAGTCGCAATCCTCTTCCCAAACACCTTTTTTTTTCCAGTGGTGTTTGACTCGCCAGGTGTCCGCTTCTTTGGCGCCAGTGTCACTCAAGCGGCTCGCGCCTCGAGTTCCGTATTCCAAGTTTGATTTCACGAGGCAGCAAAATAGACTTGAATGATCAGTGTTTTGTGTGTTTTCTTTTTGAACATGTGCAGATCGTCCATTGACGTTGGTGGCGTGCCAAAGTCGGCGAAAATTTCCGCATATTTATCATTTAATATGATATTCTCTTTAAGGAGGGGCTCATGCATAAATGCATGTGTTGTCATATTAGCAGAGACTTCTATATCTTTTGTGGGAAACCTCATTTGCATAGGGATGCTGAGACCTGACCTTACGCGTACGTTTACGATGGTGTCCGAGGTCGTCTGCCCTCAAACGTAGGTCAAGGACGAAGCCAGCGATCTGTTCCACTGCTGAGTCGGGCTGTTTGAGGCAGCGGCCCGTAGTCTCGCGTAACCACCACGTAGCTGACTGGTCTAATACACTCGTTTAAGGTAGCGCCATCTCTCATGGTTTCAGTGGAATAGTCATGCAACACGGGGTCTTAGCAATGATTATTTTCGATGTGGCACATCAGAGGGAAATGTATGTACGGATAGGCCGAGATCATTGCAAGGTGCGCGTCAAGATATCACGGTTGGAAATACACCAAAGATCTGGTGGCGTACGTGCTGGCGTACGTGCTGGTGTGTGTGTGTGTGTGTGTGCGTGTGTGCGTGTGTGTGTGCGCTCTGGTAATGGCCGGGGTTTGAAAAGCTTTTAGTATTCAGTGCGTGCATTGGTGTGTACGTCTGTTAAATTGTAATTAGGTTTTGTATATATAGTTTTGTTAGAGAGTTCGTCCACGTCCAGTGAACTCATTTTGGGCGATATTTTTTGGTCATTTATTTGCATTTAAACGCTCCATAGCTTTATAGCTTTTGAGTTACTAGCCCCATTTGCGCCCTTTCTGTGGTGCGTTATTTTTTTTTTTTTTCAATTCCTTGCCTTGCGTGAAGACACACGAGAGTGGAAATGCAAATTGAAATCTTCGCGTATCATTCACGCTGGGTTGGGTCCCTGGCCAACCAAGCTCTTGAGAGACCGTGGCCCGTTGGCCGTCTCGACACACACACACACACACTCCTAGGGGCTCTCCTTGAATTACCCTACTCTCTACCGTACACAACAAGTGTTAGCTCTCGAGACTTTGAAAAAAAAAAAAGACCGCCTCTGTCCTTGCACTAATCCGTAGCCAACGGATGCAGCGACGCAAGGGTTTATGGGGGCATTTAAAAGAGCGTAGACTCCTGTGTGTGGACAGATTTCGAAACCTAGTCATAAACTTATTTTTTTTCTATTAAGATATTGCAACGCCACAACAATGTTGTAATACTTTCACCGACAGTAGTGCATGCGAACAGCTGCGGAATGTGAAAGTATTAAGACTGTATCACAAAAGTCCTGTCTTAACCAGCGGATGTTGGTACATACAGATGAAAATAGAGCTGGATTCAGATTTCGCACTGGGCATGTCAGTTTTACATTGAACGCGTAAACCTCGCCTACTCGGACACACCAGCTGCATTCACGTCAGAACTCAACAGAGACACAGACAAGTATGGGAACCGATAACCCCCCCCTGTGGCACAACACCCATCACCGTGGGGGATGAGTTTAACGGACACTAGTCGTCGTGTTAAATGAGAAGTAAATTGAGTTTTCTTGAGGCACAACGGGAATACATTTTGAGTGGCTGAAGAGTAGTGTTGTGTGAGGTGGTCGACTACAGAGGCACTCCTCAAGTGAACTAGACACGAGACAATGAACAGAAAAATGGAATACGAAAGGTTTAGGCAGAATGACAACGAGGCTGTCTTCAGGAGAAACTTAAACGAATGGAAAACCTTAAAGAAAAGGAAGAAATTTAAACTCGTTAAAGGAATTAAAAGCCATTGATCATAAACTCTATAATATCATTGCGAAACTCGGGAGAAAGATGAGGAAAGAGACGCGAATAAGAGATAAACCCAAAGGTATAACTAAATCGCATGCAAAATTGATATCAAAGGCTTAGTGCCATTGGTCTTCAAAGCAGAGAAAATAGGGATCATATACGACAGCAAGAGGAAGAGAGCGAGACGAGTCACCAAGTAGATAAATAACCAAGACTTCTTTCTATAAAAGCAGTCCCCCATTGTTGTATTTTTACACAGATGATTTTACCATCACGCCACAGGACTTCGACATGCCCATTGTGAACGTACCCATGCACTCTGATCCAAGACCAGGACTCTTGCAACTCCTGTCCTTTTTTTTTTTTTTCTTTTGAAAGGAAATCCAGAACTCGATAGGCAAGAGCGCTAAACGTCCCCTGGAAGAGAATCATCCCAGAAAGATTGAAACTGACTCACCCCACTTCGCGTTGGAGGAGGCAGAGCAGTTCCTGAATGCAACTGACATCACGTATCACTGACGTATACGAGAGTCTTCAGATGTAAGGTGTCCACTGGCGTCGTGGAAGCCAATAATCTACGTAACCCAGAACATTACTTCACTGCGGGAAGATAACTTATCTGTTAGCTTGATAAGTACGATATGATTGTAGTGGAGGTGGGGAACAAATTACTCATGTGATGTTCACAGACGTTGGTGAAGGCTTCGGTACATGTGACCACGGTGTTACGGCTCACAAATTACACGGAAAAGCACCGATTTACAACTTCATAACTACATCATGACAACAGGCTGTAAATCGTGCAGTTTCCAAAGCCGCAAAGTTACATATATTGCCCGGTTCCCCAAGGGAACTATCTTGGAACCTATATTGTTTTCCATTCGAACTTCAAGCATTGACACAAACAACCAGGCACAGTTCCATGTCATCTCGTACAGTTGACGTAGGCAAGACTGTGTGGATATTTCATCAGTGCATGACGTTAGTAAAATACAGATAACTTTTTGTTACCATGCAACATTTTTGATGGAGATGATGTGCATCTGTTCCGTGAAGGACGTGAAGAGATGATGAAAGAATAAACATGCAGAATCCTAGGCTAGAACAAGCACTTGTTTATATATATATATGAGAAGAGCGACGTAACACACTTGTATGAGTGCAGACGCCTGACGACCTTGCCTTCAGCGAACACAAAAGAGCAACAGTTGCCTCGCCAAAAAGAGAGATGGCAGGCTGGATTTTTACGGACCTTCAAGACGAGAAAGGCGAGTGCAGTGATAGCTTTCCCCAAGGCGCTAATACTCTCCCAGGAAATATACTCCTGTGGTGCTGACATGATCTGGCGGGGAGTGCGAAATTGCAGAGTCAGGAAAGTGTGCAAAGGTCTATAGCACAGCCGCATCGATGTGTTCTTTTTTGTTCGTTAGATACGGAATTCTGAGCTACTGGGAACGACTGGAAGCGTTGAGGCAGAACACACACATTTAAAGAGGCGTGATATCAGTATTTAACGCAACAGAATGACTCGATAGCAGAGGAACATAGAGGCAGTTGACAGCTCTGGTCTAATGCAGTAGCTGTTGGAGGGGTGAGGGGGGGGGAGGAAGGGGTAGGGTGGACGAGACACCGAAACCGCGTTACGTTGATACGTAAAGTTGTGTAATTAATTTAACGGCATTTGAATTTCTCTCTCTTTACACGAGTCGGAACATACGCGGATGCCAGCCCGCCAGCCCGTGGTATATAAATGCAAATTGTATTCACTCTGAACGTATATATAATTTCCCCCCTGTGCTCAAGTCTGATTACCGGCAGATAACTGCCTTTCGCGCGCGAACGCTTTTTCGCGTTCGCAACCCTTTGATGGACACATGCCACTCGCGAGGGGGGGGGGGAATCGACTCCAAAATTTCCGTACCGTATAAGTAGAGTCTACCCCTTTACCACAGGCGCAGCTTGGTCTTGCGGTCTTATTGGGGTGGTTTCAGAGGCCATGGACTACCGTGCCTGGTGTCGTGTGGGTCCTCGAGGACAAGACCCTGGTCGATCCTCTGCTCGACCAGGGTTGGGTCCAAAAGGCGCGAGGTCGACCCCGGCCGGCAGCGCCCACGCAAAGGGCCTCCTTCGCTCTCGCGGACTAACGGGGCTCCGTTACCCGGGGGACTGGACGGACCAATCTGTTAAACAACGGGGACGGACCAACCTGTTAACAACGGGGACGGACCAACCTGTTAATTAACCAGGCTGGCTGGCTGGCTGGCTGGCTGGCTCGCCTCCTCTCGGCGTCAGGTAACACAGGTGTTGTGTATACGCCCCGTTTCACCGAAGCTCGTTATAGAGTTCCGATATATGCGTGTTGAATCGGTTGACGCGTCACACGAGAAAGAAATATGAATGTAGGACGTACAGGTGTGCATATTTACGACACAGATAAAGGGATAACCATAGAAGAGCCGATAGCTATGACAACAAAGGCTTAGACAGAAACTTGAATCTAAATCATAAATGTGTGTATATATATATATATATATATATATATATATATATATATATCACGAAATAGTGCATATGAACGAGCACTACCATGTAACGTGTAAACCTCGAGCAGCCAGGACCGAACCCGGGTCCCCCAGCCTGGCAGGCGGGAGCACTACCGCTCGGCTATGATCGCCCCTAATAGAGAAATGACCATCCGATCCTGCCTGTCGGAGGTTTGCATGTTATATTGGTAATTCGAGTTCATATTTCGTGTTTCAGATAACCCAGTGTGTGAACAGTTTAGCTCTGTAAGATGCTATCTGCTGGTTTATGTGAGCCTGATGGGATTTGACCGGTCTAGACCCCGTTACTCACCGCTGTGAGACGAAGGGTATTCGATTACTTAAGTATTCGAATAGCCTTTTCTCCTATTAGGGGCGATCATAGCCGAGCGGGTTCGATCCTGGCTGTTCGAGTTTTTCATGATATATACAATTGCAGATGTTGATTAACTAAACAGCTTAATTGGAAGACAGAGACTTTTGGATCGGCGCTATAATTTCCACATTTTCAGAGCTAATCCAGCAAATATATGGAACAGAGTCGGATTTCCTGTGTGCCCCTTATATTGCTGACAGACGGACGGACGGACGGACGGATGTAGCGGTGGTGGTGTTAGGAGCTGGTGAACCTTTTGCTGTCAGGGAGGGGTGGGAGGGGAGAGGGTGGCCAGTAGAGGTATGTTGGGTAGGGGGGGGGGATTATGGAGGACACATGTACTGTACTGGTGAGCCACTGGCTGGGATATCCTTGTCGCGACCCGACCCCTTCTTAGACCCCCACCACCCCCCCCCCCCTCACACACACACACACACACACACACGTAGCTGTGTTGGTACGATGAAATGTGAGCCCACAGACATTCATGATGTTCATCCCCAGTTGAGCGCCCGAAGAGGAAGATTATATTTCCTTTACTAGAAAAGTTGCGACCATACAATCCTCCGCTGTGTAGGGCAGCAAAAAAAAAAATATATATAGATATAATATTAAGTCACAATCGGCCAATCTCTCTTGCCACGTCTATTGAAGTATGATTATAATTATCGAAGTGAATGAGAATGTACAAAATTGATGTAGTTTTTTTTTTTTTTTGTAGAATTTGTCTACGAGTGTGAAGCTGACTCCATGAACGGAACGGTAATTACGGCAAACTTGCGTCGCGCGTGTTGACTCGGGAAGTTAACGTGGAGCGCATCTTCAGAGGTGCGGCATCAAACAGCTTGGTAGACCAGGCCCTCTGTAAATAACAACAGCTTGACAGTCCCTGAAACCAGCTTGTGTCTGGTACCCGTAAGGTAGATAGAGCTGTCGTGTATTAGAGGCAACTCTCGACCTTATTGCTTAACCCGAGAAGGGGGACTGTTTTTCGATCCATTTTAATGCACTAGCCTGTTGGTAGATGTAAGTTTGCTAGCTCTGTCCTCGCACAGTATCCGCGAATGACGGGGAGAAAAAATAACGAAAGACTAACTCACGAATGCAAATTCTTTTTTAGTTCACGAATGAAATTTTTAGTTTTTTTAATGTTATAATGAATTGACGTTTTCCGTTCGCTTCTGTTGTAATCAGTCATGACAGTAAGTAATTTGATTCTTGCCACTATTTTATTTTCCTCCTTTTAGACTATTCTTTTTTAAAATGGTTATTTAATAGGGGTTGAATAAGAGGGATGAATAGAGTTAAGAAATACTTATTCAATGTACAAGTGTATGGTGTCGGCTTCAGCATGTGTGTAGGTGGTCTAGTTTCTGTTCTCCCCTGAACCCCCATAGATCCCCCCGTATATAAGGGGGGGGGGGAGGAACCGGACTTAATAATCTATAGGGTGGACGTTTGGGGGGGGGAAGTAATCTATTAAGTCGGAACTGTTCGTAGTTTTTATTTTTTTCCTATTGTATTTCGACTTGAACAACACGTCGGTACGGTCCTTAAACACGATGGTACGACCCTCGAACACGACTTTACAATCCTTGAACACGAGGTTACGATCCCTGAACGCCACGGTACGATCCTTGCGATACCCGAAGCCCCTAGCGTCATTGTCAAGGAGGGACGAGTTGACCTTCCCCAAGCGCAGCATTTTACTGGATTTACGACTCTTAAAAAATACCGAAAGCTGCGTGTGTGTGTGTGCGTCACCGAAGGCCATTCCCACTGCGCGTTGCGTCCGTGATGACGGAGGAGATGAAGGACCTGTGTGGAGGGGGGAGGTAGGGGGGGAGAAGAGGAGGATGACTGTTGGTTTTAGGTATATTAGACGCGTTATAGTCCAGCTCCCAGAGCACGTAAAAATGGTGGGAGAATGTCGTGCGCGTGCGAGACTTGTATCCGTGCGTCACTGACGTATAAAAGACACCACACACACACACACACACACACACACACACGCGTGACTAGGAGAGCATATTGCGATTCACAAGGACCCTTATTTGGAGCTGTCCTTGTCATTCCCTTTCTCCTTATTGCACAGCCCGGCTGACTCCTTCCTTTCTTGATATCCTCGTCAGGAGGATTTCTCTCCTCCCTCGCGATAGATCCTCCTCACACGGGGAGTCCTTCCTCTGCCTGTATCCGACTCCTACTGCCCCGTCCTTGATGTACTGATCGCTCGATATTGATGTACGTGTTTATTCTTTCCGACCCACACATCCTCTTGATTCATATCTGGTCCTTATGGTTGGATATTCCTCTTTTTCTCTCGTCAGTTCCTTTTCTGGCCAGATATTCCATCTGTGCCAGTTCCTTCAATAACCTTCCGTACGTCTGGTCTTACCAGTGCTCCTGACGGAGGCGATATGACATTCGTCCTCTCGTGACCTTGTTCCTTTGCTTTTGGCTTCTCGTCGTCTCCCCGGCGCTTCCACCATCTCCTCCTCTCCCCGTCCTCTCCCCAGTCCTTAACACACATCCACCCCACCACCCCCACTCTCCCGCCCCACGGTTCGCCCCCCCCCCCCCCAGCGGCGTGATGACAGTTCGCCTGATTACGGCAGCCTCTCACACACACACACACACACACACATGCACACACGCCTCATCTCGTGTGTGTCACGTCTCCCCCGTACCATGATAGACTCGGGGGGGGGGGGGCGGCTTCTTCTCCTCATATTTTTAAGGCGCCGGTACAGAGGTCGGGGAGGGGCTGAGGTGCCGCAGCAGCGCCGCTGGTGGGAGGAATTTCGATTACACATAAGAAATTTTGACGGAACGGTGACGTGACGTGATGTGACGTGACGTGACGTGACGGTTGACGTGATAGGAATGGTGCGGATCAGCCTTATTGATAGACTTCGATTTTTGATGGGTATTTCCACCCCCCCCCTCCCTCTCTCCCTCCACCACCAATCACCCTTACTACAAACATCCTTCATTTTGGCACCAGGAGTTGTTGATTTTCTTGATCCTCCGATATATCTGGTCGTTGCAGGCCGCATCTTGGAGGTCCTTACAAGCCCCAACAGCATTGTGGCTGTGTTGATACATCCTCAGTGACTTAATGGCTTCCTGGACGGACAGGGTGGCTGTGGGGAGTATGGCTGGGTTAGCATGGGTGTGTGTGTGTGTGTGTGTGTGTGTGTGTGTGTGTGTAGTCCGTGCCATGGGAACGGCATGAGGCGTGGGAGAACGTCGGTGGATGACGCGGTTCGCGAGTTAACGGTGGATGGGTGGGTTGCTGCTGACGTGACCGGGCGGGCGGTGGCGGGAGTGGAGTGCGTGACTCGGGGTTTGGAAGTGGAGGGAAGGGGAAGGAGGTGGAGTGGCTGCCGTGGGCGTGAGAGCAGGTGTCGTGGGTGTGTAGTGAGGGTAGCGAGTAGGTTTTGGTCATCGAGTGGGTGTGGCTTTTCGGGTGCAGGAGTAGAGTGGGTGTGATCTTCGAGTAGAGGGTGGGTGATGTGGAAGGAGCAGCGTGTGTATTGTGAGAGTAAATTAGCAAGTGTGTGTGTGTGGGTGTGGGTGGATGTGGGCGGTGGGGCGTCATCCTGAGATGCGCTGCATCACCTTCGTCAACACCAAAGCCAGCACAAAGCACCTTATCCCCTGCTGATACCCCAGAGTATCTTAGTGGCTGCCTGCCTTCCCCCGCCGGCGCCGCCGCCGTCCCCTCCTCCTTGAAGAGGTGGATTAACTGGTGTTGGAGGTTTGGGTGGGTGGGGGTGTTGTTGGGGGTGGACGTTGTCTCTTGAGGTGGTAGTGGGGAGGGGGTGGGGTGTGTGTGTGTGTTGGCGGCGTGGTGGAGGTCATCTTCTTGAGGTGTGTGAGTGCCGAAGGTCGCGTGAGGTAAGGCATTGTGGCGAGGGGCCGTCTCGAGGTGTGTGTTTTCGGGGGTTTGGGAGGTTGTTGGGGGAGAGAGAGGTGTCGTCTGAGGAGGGTGCTCGGGATGGAGGTCGGGCAAGGAGACTGGAGGAGGAGGAGGAGGAGGATGTTACTGAAGTGGGCAGGTTGTGGGGCCGGCCAGCCTTTCTTTGTACCATTGGTACCCTTCCCTCTTGGCTGGGCGGCCCCCTCCCTCTCCACCTGCCCTTTCCCGGTACTGCAGCTGCCCTGCCCCTCCTCCTCCTCCGTCTGAGGCACAAATCAGAGACTCCCTTTCTCTACCCGTTCCCAAGGACACATCGACTCCCCCGTGGTCGTGACTGTTTTTTTTTTTCTTTCTTCTTAACGTGAGATTCCTGGTTGGGTGTTGTGACCCCGGCAGCTGCTTCTCCTCCTCTCTCTCCCTTCCCTGCTCTCACCTGCGCCTTCTCTCAGGGCTGGTACGACGGAGGGAGGGCTCTCTCTCCTCCTCTCTTAACCTTGACGGCTCTGACCTGCGCCTCACGGCTTCGACCTGCGCCCCAGTCTGTTGACCGCACTGACTGACTGACTGACTGACCCACGTCCTTATGATCTTTTAGAGCTGTGCTTACCCGCCACTCCCCCTTTTGACGAGGTTTTAGTAAACGGACTCGTTAAGCAGCGTCGATTCTCGTTTTAGCCGTTTCCCTTCTGCGGTGCTTGAGTTTGAAAACTGTGATTTTATCTTGCATCCCCCGTTTTCCTTTTTTTTTTTTTTGTATTCCAGTGATCAAAGATATGCTAATAACTTCACGTATTACTTTATATACCCGGCTGGTCTTTATAGCCCACATTCACCCTGTTTACGGGTGAATTTGGTAACGAAGGAATTTTGTGCCTCTTGTGGTGTGCTGGTATTTGGTTCTGATTGACGTTCATGATGTATTCTCCTCCCCGATCAGCTTTGATTACCAGAACTGAGCAGCGTCGGGGTCCCCTTTAAACTGCCCGATGGGGGGAATGGGGGAAAATGGGGGTGGGTCCTTTGAACTGCCCCCTTTCTCCCCAATGAAAGAAAAAAAAAATACACGTATTTTCAAAATAAAGTGAATATTAAGAATCGCCATTTACTTTTCTAACTGCTCAATGTAAAATAAACCCCCCAAAAATATCCAGGCTTGTGTAAGTCCGTCTCTTAAATAAAACACCACCCCCGTTCTCAGGGGAGCTTATAAACCTTACCACAGATGTTGGGGGAGTGGTGGAAGGGGGAGAGGGGAGCGCGTGGTGTCGCGCTGGGTACGCGAGCATCACGGTCAGTGTGTCGCGTGGCGCCCTGAAAGCAAGAGGTCACAAGGAAGAACCGGGACCCAGTGTTTGCGTGCGTGTGTGCGTGTGTGTGTGTGTGTGTGTGCGTGCGTGTGTGTGTGTGTGTTTTAAGAAGCAACGTGTCCTTCTCAGAACGTTGTCGGTGGATGTGAGACTCGTGAGACTCGCTGTGCACACTCTTCCATGCGTGTGAGACACGGGCGTGTTATGACTGGACCGCGAGATTGTGTTATGTCCCTAAAGTCCGCTTTATTAAAGCGAGGAATTACATTTCCGATTGGCTGTTATTTCCAGGTTGTATTTATGTCATGAGCTATTCTTGGAGAAACGGACTATTTAGAAAAAAGAAAGATACTTGTTGCCTAGTAACTTGATCCCGAGACAGTTCTGGCAGTACCAGTGTCAGTTGTATGGGCCTTTTAACCGTCCTCAGTAACTTGGAAGAAAACGGTGGATGGAATATGCAAGGGGGACGTAAAGAAGAGGGTTACGGGAAAGGAAAAGGTGGAAACGCCACAAGAAGGAGGAGGAGGCGTAGACGAAAGGAATGAGAGAGAGAGAAAGAGAGAGAGAGAGAGAGAGAGAGAGAGAGAGAGAGAGTGCGTGGGTGGGAGGGAGTTGGGGGGGGAGAGG
>JAYMFT010166190.1:0-12326 GCA_038088735.1 Panulirus argus | reverse complement strand
TATATTTCAATTAGGGCCCGGCCTTGATGTGGACTTTTGTCCGTGACTGGAGCCTTCAACATAAAAAAAAAAAACTTTGTACCATCCTCCTTACTTTACTTTTGCATGGGATAAATTTCATCTACCATATTTCATACTAACTTTGGAGTCTGTTAAAGTCCCCTTGTAAGCTTATGTAATCCTCCTTGCTTTTCATTTCCCTCAAGACCTGTGCATCATCTTCAGACTTATTCAAGTAGGATTCCCTAACTTTAGATAAGTTATTAACATAGGTCAAGAAGAGTTATGGTCCCAGAACCAAACCTTGTGGCATTTCTGTGGTCACTTCAACCCCTTTTGGAAAAATCAACTCAAATATGCGCTCTTTGTTCCCTCCCGCTGAGATAATTTTTTCTATCCATCGTAGGAGTTCCCCCAGTTATTCCCGTTTGGTGATCCAGCCTCTTAATTAGCCTTCTCTGTAGTACAGTGTCAAAGGCTTTTTGACAGTCCAGATACAGACACTCCACCCAGCCTTTTGTCAAGGACTGTTCTCACTCTATCAAAGAATTCTTAAGACGTAAGTTACAGATGACCTACTTTCCCTAGGAATTTTTTCCTCTGTAGAAAATCATTGACTTGCTTTCTAATAATCTTTTCTGGAACCTTACTCACCACACCCACTAGTAAGACTGGTCTGTAGTTCATCCCCTGTTCCTGGTCTCCTTTCTTATGTGTAAGTATGACATTTACCCTTTTTCATTCCCTTAGCACTTTGCTTCTCTCCAGTGACATCTCGAACAGTAATTCAAGTGGTTTGTCTCACATACCTGCACATGTTTAGCATGTTTAGTGAAATTTCATCAGTACCATGAACCTTGTTTGGGGCAAGTTCTTTTAGTACTGTTAATGTCTATAGTATCTTCCACTCTGAAGACACTTTTGAACATATTCTTCCCTCACATATCTTTACATCCTCCTCCTCAATTTTTCCCTCCAAATTTCTTAGCCTGATTAGCTGCTCGTAAGTGACATCTGACTCCCGATGAATTTAAGAAAAAGTTTTGGATTTTCACATTCCTAGTCCACAATCTTCTTTACAAAGTTTCATTGTTCCTCCTTTTTTACCTTTTTACACTTGCTTCTTCCTTTCTTATACCTTGCAAATGCCTACTGGTTGGAGTTCTGTCTATATCTTTGCCACTTCACATTTCAAAGCTCCTTTGCTCTGTGACATCTATTTTTAAACCATTCCTTCCCCTTTTGGTGAAAACCAGTAGCAAAATCAACAAGGGGCTGATGGGACTGTAGCCCAAAGCCCACCAAAGATCATATGCTCATCATATCAGAATAGTGTTCAAGTATATGGATAAGGTAATATTTAGCAAGCTGTTCATATCCAAGAAAAGGGCAAAACAAAAATATATTTCTCAGGTTTGGTCACCACACCTGAAGAAGCACGAAGAGGTAATAGAAAAGGTCAAGAGGAAGGCAACAAAATAGTACCAGAAGTGAGAGAACTAAGTTACATGAAAAGGCTAGAGGCTTTGAATTTGCCCATCTTGGAAGAAAGAAGAGTGAGAGGTTACTTGATCACACCCATCAAATATTTAAAACAAAGTAACAAAATAGACAGTGAACAATACATTGAGAGATGTAGGGATAGAGCACAAAGAGGGCATAACATTAAATTAAGTAATGAACTTGTCAAAAAAGATGTAAAGAAATACTTTTGTAGATAAATGTGATGGATGAATGGAATAGATTGGATGAATGGAATAGATTAAGTGAAGATTTTGTAAATGCAGACATGAAACATAAGTTTAAGAAGTTCTGTGATAGTAGAGAATGTTCAAGAGATGGAGCCTCACAAGTATAGAATTCCCTCCTTGGACAGTAATTAAAAACATACACATAGGCACACAAAACAATGTAGGCCCACCAAAGAATGTAGGCCCACAACCAACAGAGGCCCACCAAAGAACATAGTCCTACAACCAATTGAAGCCCACCAAAGAACAAAGGCCTACAACCAACAGAAGCCCACCAAAAAACAAAGGCCTACAACCAACAGAGGCCCACCAAAGAACAAAGGCCTACAACCAACAGAAGCCCACCAAAGAACATAGGCCTACAACCAACTGAGGCTCACCAAAGAACATAGACCTACAACCAACAGAAGCCCACCAAAGAACCTAGGCCTACAAACAACAGAAGCCCACCAAAGACCCAAGGCCTACATCCAACAGAAGTCCACCAAAAAACATAGACCTACAATCAACAAAAGTCCACCGAAGAACATAGGCCCATAACCAGCAGAAACCCACCAGAGAACATAGACCTACAACCAACAGAAGCAAACCAAAGAAAATAGGCTTATAATCAACAGAAGCCTGCCAAAGAACAAAGGCATACAACCAACAGAAGCCCACCAAAGAACATAAGCCTACAACCAACAGAATTACACCAAAAAAATAGGCCTACAACCAACAGAAGCTCTGCAAAGAACATAGGCTTACAACCAACAGAAGCCCACCAAACAACATAGGCTTACAACCAACAGAAGACTACCGAAGAACAAAGTCCTACAACCAACAGAAGCCCACCAAAAAACATAAGCCTACAATCAACAGATGCCCACCAAAGAACAAAGGCTTACAACCAACAGAGGCCTACCAAAGAACATAGGCTTACAACCAACGGAAGTCCAATAAAGAACATAGGCCTACAGCCAACAGAAGCCAACTAAAGAACAGAGTCTTACAACCAACAAAAGCCCACCAAAGAACATAGGCTTAAAACCAACAGAAGCCCACCAAAGAACATAGACCTACAACCAATAGAGGCCCACCAAAGAGCATAGGCCTACAACCAACAGAGGCCTGCCAAAGAATTTAGACCTACAACCAACAGAAGTCTACCAAAGAACATAGGCCTACAACCAACAGAGGCCCACCAAAGAACATAGACCTACAACCAATAGAAGCCCACCAAAGAACACAGGCTTACAACCTACAGAGGCCCACCAAAGAACATAGACCTACAACCAACAGAGGCCTACCAAAGAACATAGGCCTACAACCAACAGAAGCCTGCCAAAGAACCTAGGCCTACAACCAACAGAAGCCTGCCAAAGAACCTAGGCCTACAACCAACAGAGGCCCACCAAAGAACAAAGGCCTACAACCAATGGAGGCCCACCAAAGAACAGAGACCTACAACCAACAGAGACCCACCAAAGAACATAGACCTACAACCAACAGAATCCCACCAAAGAACATAGGCCTACAACCAACAGAAGCCCACCAAAGAACATAGGCCTATAACCAACAGAAGCCCACCTAAGGACCTAGGCCTACAACCAACAGAGGCCCACCAAGGAACAAAGGCCTACAACCAATGGAGGCCCACCAAAGAACAGAGACCTACAACCAACAGAGACCCACCAAAGAACAAAGACCTACAACCAACAGAAGCACACTAAAGAACCTAGGCCTACAACCAACAGAAGCCCACCAAAGAACATAGGCCTACTACCAACAGAGGCCCACCAAAGAACATAGACCTACAACAAACAGAGGCCTACCAAAGAACATAGGCCTACAACCAACAGAAGCACACCAAAGAACCTATGCCTACAACCAACAGAAGCCCACCAAAGAGTATAGGCCTACAACCAACAGAGGCCCACCAAAGAACATAGATCTACAACCAACAGAAGCCCACCAAAGAACCTAGGCCTACAACCAAGAGAAGCCCACCAAAGAACAAAGGCCTACAACCAACAGAAGCACACCAAAGAACCTATGCCTACAACCAACAGAAGCCCACCAAAGAATATAGGCCTACAACCAACAGAGGCCCACCAAAGAACATAGATCTACAACCAACAGAAGCCCACCAAAGAACCTATGCCTGCAACCAACAGATGCATACCAAAGAACATAGGCCAACATCCGATAGAAGCCCCTCAGAGATCATAGGCCTACAACCACCAGAAGCCCACCAAAGACCCTAGGCTTACAACTAACAGAAGCCCACCAAAGAACATAGACCTACAACTAACAGAGGCCCACCAAAGAACATAGGCCTAAAACCAACAGAAGGCCACCAAAGAACATAGGCCTACAACCAACAGAACCCACCAAAGACTCTAGGCCTACAACCAACAGAGGCCCACCAAAGAACATAGACCTACAACCAACAGAGGCCCACCAAAGAACATAGACCTACAACCAACAGAGGCCTACCAAAGAACATAGGCCTACAATCAATAGAAACCTATCAAAGAGCATAGGATTACAACCAACTGAAGCCCACCAAAGACCCTAGGCCTACAACCAACAGAAGCCCACCAAAGAACATAGACCTACAACCAACAGAGGCCCACCAAAGAACATAGGGCTACGACCAACAGAGGCCCACTGAAGAACATAGTCCTACAACCAACAGAGGCCCACCAAAGAACATAGTCCTACAACCAACAGAAGCCCACCAAAGAACATAAGACCTACAACCAACAGAGGCCTGTCAAAGAACATAGGCCTACAACCAAGAGAAACCCACCAAAACCCTAGACCTACAACCAGCAGAGGCCCACCAAAGAACATAGGCCTGCAACCAACAGAAGCCCACCAAAGAACATAGTTTATGGTATTTGTGAAGTTATCCATCTTGAACTTCAAGGACAGAGAAAGCAGGAAGAATTGAATGCACTGAGAAATCAGGTGACAGTGGACTATGTGTAACATTTCGCAGTGTTTCATTTGCCACTATACCTAAGTGTAGTTAAACCACACCTCAAATATGTAGTGCAGTTTTGGGCTCCCTGCATTTAAGTAAGGACATCCTTAAACTGAAACAGTGCAACGAAAGCAACTAAATTGATTCCCCCCTTGCATAACAAACCATATGAAGAGAGACTGAGAATTAAACTTGTTCTCCCTAAGCAAGAGGTGCCTCCAGGGCAAATTAATTTGAATGTTTCAAGATATTTAAGGATTCAACAATATTGATATTGAACAATATCTTTACAGTAGCGCCAGCATTACCGACAAGAGGAAATAATTTAAAACTTAGAGGTCACCAGGCTAATCTGGACTGTTGGACTGTACAAAATATTTTTGTACCAATGACAATATTGATGCATGGAATAAGCTCCCAGAAAATGTTGTTCAGAGCAACACCCTTAATATCTTCAGAATTAGGCTTGATCATCATTTGTCACTCTTCAAAACTGAATAATTCATTTAATCACTCATCATAACACAGTGGTATATCATGCTACTTTCTCAAACACTGATCTGTCCCTGTCTATATTGCAGTATCATACTGACATTGATTAACTCATGTCACCTGCTTTGAGAGATTAATTGAGAATTACCGTATCATTCTTCAACATCAGGAATGATATAGGCCTGGTAAGTCGAGAGGCTGGAGCTCAAGTAGATCCTTAGCTTTGTCTTTATAAGAAAAGTGAAGAGATTGATGTCACTGGTGATGGGATGCATGACATATTCATGTTCATTCATCCTTATAACTTCCCTATAAAAATTTTCTTCAGGCTTCTTGATCCTGCAATATATTTTTTCTACCTGTTTTTCTGCTGGTGTGTGCCAAAGGAGTGGTAGGTGAGGAGAGAGCCTTTGCTTTGCTATCCTTTTCTTCTACTGCTTACAAAGGGCTCCTTTTTTTTCCCATAAAGGCCAGACCATCTCACTTGGCCTTGGGTCTGTGTGGTCTGTGTATGTATGTAACTCTTGGGCTGTGTTTCTTCTTGATAATAACCAGCTGTCAGGGAGAATGGTCATTTTTTTGTACTGGATAGAGTGAAAAATCATCTTAAGTCAATAATGGTCCAGATCCAACTGAATGCCCTTTAACTTCAGCATTATACCATTGAAATGAGACATCATCAAGAAATTTGAATAGAGAAAGTCTCACAGCATTATCTTGTGAATTATCTATAAGATATATACCTCCTTATACAAAACAGAAGTACCTATATGTACTAGGATATGTACTAACCTGTTTTATTTCATATTCTTTGAGAGAAATTTGGATATATGTGTAGTATCACACTGCTACTTGAACTGCAATATGTGCTTGGTTGTAACGTTGCAGAATGTATACTTTCTTTTTTGAACATACTGTGTTGTTTTCATACTCAGGATCAGAATCATATACATAATTTGATGAACATGAATAAACATAACCATAGGCCCATTTGAATCAGTCAGTTCCAGACCCATCTGGTCATTAATATGCCTATGATGAGGGCAAATATGGGTATGTTTGATGGCATTGTAGTCCCAGTGGTATTGTATGGATGCAAAGCATAGACCATAGATAAAAAAGTATGGAAGAGGTTAGATGTGTTGGAAGTTATGTGCTTGAGGACAATATATGGTGTAAGGAGGGTTGATCAAGCATAAAATGACAGGGTAAGAGAGTGATGTGGTAATATAAAGAATATGGTTGAGAGAGCTGAAGAGGATGTGCTGAAATGGTTAGGACATGTGGAGGGGATGAGTAATGAGAGGCTGATTAGGAGGATATATAGGTGAGAAGGAGGGACAAGAAAAAATGTGAGACTGAAATAATGAAAGGGTAGAGTCAAAGGTTCTTTGAGTGATCATCATTTGAACATGCAGAAGGGTGTGAGGCATGCACGTGGATATAGAGAATTAGAGCAATTTGGTATGCAGGGGATGATGAGTTGTAAGTAGGCTGAAGCAGGGCATATGAAGCAGTCAGGGTAAACCACAGAAATACCTTTGGGGCTTGGCTCTGGATAGAGAACTCTGGTTTCAGTGCATTATACATGAGAACTAGAGTGTAGATATAAACAAATGAGGCCATTCTTTGTCTGTTGCAAGTGCTACTTTACTATGCTGGATATGCTGAACAAGCATCAGACATTCATATTTCACTCCTCAATGCTTTTGCTTCATGAGCATGGTTTATACCTTGGGAAATATTGGATTAGGATTTTCTTCCTGCCCTCAAAGATTGAAGAAGAAACTCAGCTTCACTCACCCTTTTTGGTCGATTCACATATCTAAGCCCTTCCTTATTGCTATAATGGAATTCAATGTCAGTCCATCAACAACCATATGCAGGCTGTCAACACCTTTCTGGCTCTCAAAAAACAGAGCTGACTTTGGGACTACGTCGTTTTCACATTTCATTACGTGCTGTATTCAGCTAGTGTGTATTTAAGATTGCTTTGCCTTTCTTTTGTTCCATAATTAGATCATTGTGCTAGTGCTTATAACTCCCTACAGGATATATTTTGTATTTTTGTCTCTCATACTTGATTGCCATTTCCCATGTTAATGAGGTAGTACCAGAAACAGGTGAGGAAATGGCCTTATTCACTTACATCCATTCTTTAGCTGTGATACATAATGCATTGAAAATACAGCCCCTTTTCCACAACCAGGCCCCATAGACCTGTCTTTGGTTTCCCCTGACCACTTCATATGCCCAGGTCCACCCCATTAATAGCATGTCTTCCCCTGTATACCTCATCAATGGAAATCACTCTATCCTGTGCATGCCTTGCACCTTCCCTGCACATTCAGGGCCCAAGCATTCTGAATCTTTTTCACTCCATCTTTCTATCTCCCTTTTCAGTCTCTCCCGTCTCCTTGTCCCCTATAATTCTGACACATATGCTCTCTTTTTCAGCCTATCCTCATTCATCCTCTCCATATGTCCAAACCATTTCTGCACAGCCTATTCAGCTCTCTCAGCCATACTTGTCTTATTACCGTACCTCTCTTTTATGCTGTCATTTCAACCTTCTTCATATGACATATTATCTTCAAACATTTCATTTCCAACACATTAACCCTCTATACTTGCTCATCTAGAGCTCATGCCTTGCATGCATATAACACCATCAGGACTACTGTTCCATTAAACATGCCCATCTTTGCCCTTACCAACAATGACATTTGTTTCCACATACTCCCCCAGGCACCCAGAATCTTAACACCACACCTACCCTATGGCTCATATCAGCTTCTATAGTTTCATTCACTGCCATATCCTCTCTCAGATATAAAAGAACATCCTGTTTCCTTCATGTTCTCTCCATTCAAACTTGCATTTTAACTAACCTGTCTGTCCCCAGTGCTAAACCTAATGACCTTCCATATCAAACTCAGACATCAGCTTCTGCACTTTCTCACTTGAATCTGCTACCAGCACTACATCCTGAACAAACAACTGAATCAACACCCAGATCACCACCCCCAACAGGTTGCCAACCTGCTTCTCTCTCCAAGACCCTTACATTCACCCCACCTCACCACCCCATCCATAAACATTTCAGACAACCATGGTGACTTCACACACCTCTGCCGCAGACCCACCTTCACTTGAAAGCACTCACCCTCCTCTCTTCCTACATGCACACATGCCTTACTCTCTTGATGAAAACTCTTGACTGCTTCTAGCAAATTTCCCTCCACACCATATATTAGTAACTCCCTCCACAGAAGATCTATCATTCCTATCATATGCTTTCTCCAGATCTATGAATGCCACATATAAATTCTACTGTTTCTCATAGTATTTCTTGTTCACATTCATCAAGGCAAGCACACATCTACACAACCTTTACCACAAATGAATCCACATTGTTCCTTCCAGTCTAAAGCTCTTGTGCACTACCCTCTCAATCACCTCTCTCACATACAACTTAACAGGTACACTCAACAAACTTATACTTAAGTGATGCAAACATTAATCTTTATCCTCCTTGCCTTATTCAGTTGCACCATATGGGTATTCTGCCAATCTTCATGCACCTCCAGCCACCTTGCCACACTTCATCTGATACACAGGCTTTCACCACCTCATCTCTTCTTGCTGAATCAGTTGCCATGACTCTCTCACTTCACTTATCACTCTGACCCAAATACCTACCTCTGCCATCTTATCATCAAACACATTAAGCAGTACTTCAAAGTATTCACTCCATCTCCTCTTCACATCATCTCTGCCTTTTACCATTTCCCCCTTCACCAATATTTTCAGTTGTTCTGTTTTCCTCACACTACTGACCTCCTTTCAAAGTATTTTCTTTGCCTTCCTAAAGTTGTCTGATACTTGCTCACCCTAACTTTGATTTGCCCTCTTTTCAGCCCATGCACCTTCCTCTTGACCTCATGCTGCTTTCACTAGTTAAACATCCACAAAAAAAAACACAGTCTATCCCTCATAAATTTTCAGAGGCAATACATGACTATGGTTGATTGTGGATACAAGCATATGATGCTCTCAGGGTGAAATCAGTGTACATCTGATTGCTAAGACAGGTGTTTCTAATGTTGTAAGCACCAGCATCCCACCTCATTATACCTCAGGCTATCTTAAGGGAAGGGTGTTCTTTCTTTACTCTTCCTGGCTGTCCTTCAAGGTGGTTAGCTCTTACATTTTTAAGGATGGGAAAGCCTGAATTCTCACCTGAAAGCAAGAAAATGTGGATGCACATGAGATTTCTAGGTGCACTGGGCACTCAGATTGTGCCATCAGGTGGCTGCTCCCTGCAACACCTCATCATTGCCTCTCCTCATTCAGGATGTCAAGACCCTATGGACCCAAAACATGGACCTTGCCACTCCCATTCCCAGACAATTTCAAAGGCCAAAGGAGAGATGACAGAGTAATAAAATGTAAATATGACATTGCCTCTGAAAATGTATGGGTAGGCAGACAAGGTTTTTTTTGCAGACACTGTACACCTAATCACTTGCACACTTCCCTTGTGAATGATTCCCATATACTTCTATTTTCTCTTTCATTTACAACAACATAATTTTGCTCCTCCCCCACTCACAACCCTTTCTCACTTGTCCACCTCCCCCTTTCAGCATGCCACACACTTCTGTCGCACATGTCAGTACTGCTTCCCATTCCTCACCCACTCCCCCAGATTCTTTTTTTGCCTTTTGCCATTCTGTGGTCAGTCTTTTCTGGTATCTCTTCACACAAGCTTCTTTTTCGAGCACCCCCACTTTCACCAGCCTCTTTCCACCCATATCATTTCCTCTTCTCTGAAAGGCTCCAGACCTTCACTCTAGCCTCTGCCAAGTAGTGATGAGACATCCAACCAGCTGCTCCTCTCAAGACATTCATATCCAAGAGTCTATGTTATGCACACCTCTAAATTAGTACATAATACAGTAGTGCCTGCGTACCATCTGCCCTACTGATCCATATATACTTACATATGTCCCTCTTTTTAAACCAGGAATTCTCAACCACCACTCCTTTTTCAGCAGACAATTTCACAAGGTGTTCCCCATATTCATTCACATCACTGAGTACCCTTTGCCCTCAAGTTATACGTTCAAGTGCCACATTACCCACTCTTGCATTCAAATTGTCCATCACCAGTATCTGATTTCTCACTTCAGAATTGCTGACTCACTAAATCATGTCGTCCCGAAACACATGCTTTTTCCTTATTCCTCTTGCTTCTGGGTGTTTAAGCACTGAGAATCATCCCCCTCTTTCAATCCACTTTCAGTTTTTCCCACATCAATTTGGGGCTTATTTCCTTACATGCACACACATCGCTGCAACTCCTCCTTCAGCAGATGTGTTATCCCTTCTTTAGCTCTTGCCTTCACACTAACCCTTGACTTTACCCATAAGACATTTCCAAACCATTCTTTCTCCTTCCTTTTGAGCATTGTTTCACTCAGGGCTAGAACATATCTCTCTTGAAACATACTACCCATCTCTACCCTCTTATCATATTGGTTACTTCCACACACATTTGGACACCCTAGCCTGAGCCTTCGAGAAGGATGAGCACTCCCCGCTTGGTTCCTTCTGTTCCACCTTTTAGAAATAGAAATTCAGGTTGAAAGGGTTTACAGCCCAATGCTTCTACCCCTTTTAGTCACCTTCTGTGACATGCTGAAAATACTTAGAAGTTTTCTCCCTTATCACCTTGGAGATGTATGTATGTACCTAGAAATAATTAGATGGTTTCACCCAAATGCAATTCCTATCCTGCACAATAGACATCAACAAAGCATTTGACACTGTTCCCAACACTTCCTCACACAAAAGATACTTGACACCACCCCTCACAACTTACAAAAAGTGGTTGGCTGGTCACTTTCATAGTTGGCTGCCATACCAGAGGCACTCACATTGACTCCCTCTAAAACTTAAATGCTTCAATGGGGTTACCCAAGGAATGGCTCTTTCTCCAACCTTTTCAACACTTTGTACTCAGCCTCCCATTTCTTCCAGCGAACCACAACATAAGGGTCCTCTCATATGCAGATGTCCTCACAATCACATTACAACACCCTGAAACCACATATGCACAGCAGAGTTCCCTTTCCAGCCCTCTTCAATCTTTTCTTACACAACTTTCCATTACTGCCAGAAAACCACAAAAAGAACTTCTTCTCATATGCAGACAACCTCACAGTTACATCGCTCATTCCTGACATTACAGTAGCAACAACAAACATGCAGTACCACTTTACACAGAATTTCTGCATCTCCACAGAAGTCTTCAATCATTCTTTTATCCTCAGACAGACAAAAATCCAGCTCACACTCTCAAATCACCTTGAATGGATAATTACTTCCACTGAACAAAACATCTATTTAAGACTTTCCATGCAACACACACGTGACATTCACTCCCCAAATCAAAAATATGAACCCAAAAGCAACACACAAATTGATTGTCTTCAGAACACTTACTGGCACCAGATTTGAACAAGAAAAAGGTCCCTTAGCATTCTCTACAAATCATTCATCCACTCCACTCTAAACTATGCCTCACCTGCCTGGTCTTCCACCCTTCTCAAAAGCAAATATAACAGTGCTGCAAACTACACTAAATGGAACACTCAAAACAGTCACTGGCCACCTTGCAGTCACAAACACTCAATACCAACACAATGTAACAAAGATCCTCCCAATACAATCTCAGCTCATCATGCTTGGAACACTCTTCTATCTTACTCCTCCAACCCAAACAACTCTATAACTAACCACACACTTTCAAGTAGAAATGAAAAGCTTACCCTGTTCACGCTTCAGCAACCTCTACTCACAGATCTCCCTAACCTCAAAAAATACAGCACTAACAATACAAATACATACTGAAATAACTCATCTAACACTCAGTAATAGCCCAAAATAAATGACTTTCCAGAGTCTGCATTACTGCTAGTAGTAGGGAAATGTGGGCTCCATTGAATAGGAAGTACTTTGATGAGACTTACTGCTATTGATAAAGTCTCATCAAAGGTGATTTTTCTCTTGTTGTATAACCTTGAGCAGGCAAAGTCCATTTACAC
>JAYMFT010166179.1:0-12326 GCA_038088735.1 Panulirus argus | reverse complement strand
CAATTTCTCAACTCTCTCTATATTTCAATTAAGGCCCGGCCTTGATGTGGACTTTTGTCCGTGACTGGAGCCTTCAAAAAGAAAAAAAAAAAAATCATTTCTTCTTCAGTAAACCCTCATCATGCCACATACTATCCTCAAACCATAAATTTTCCAACACAGCACTTTTTCATCAAGGACCCATGCCTCACATCCATACAGCACTATCAGATCTACCATGCCATCGAACATACCCATATTTACCCACACAGACAGTGACGTCTCCTTCCACACCCTCCCCAGTGCACCAAAACCTTCACCCCTTCACCCACCCTTTGGCTTATTTTATGTCCCATTGTTCCATCTGCTGCCATGGCCAATCCCAGGTATCTAAAACACTCCACTTTTTCCAGATTCTCTCCATTCAGACTCCCACTCCAATTACCCTGTCTGTCTCCCCTGCTAAAATTGATAACTGTACTTTTATTCAGCTTAGCTCCTAGCTTTCCTTTTTCATACACTACCAAACTCAGAAATTATCTTCTGCAATTTCCCAGTTGAATCTGCCACATAAGCCATGTTATTAGTAAACAGCAAGTGACTCAACTCCCAGGCTCCCTTATCAGACTGCTGACTTGCTCCTTTCTCTAAGACCCGTGCATGTACTTCCTCAAGCACCCCATACATATACAGATTAAACAGCCATGTGACATCATACACCCCTGCCACAGAACCACCTTCACCTGAAACCACCCACCCTCCTTTCTTCATACTTGGGCATGTCCCTTACTGTATAGAAATCCCATGCTGTTTCAAGTAACTTTCCTCCCATACTGCATATTCATAACACCAAAGCATCTCTGTCACCCCTTCATACACTTTCTATAGGGGCATAATGCCATGAATCCATCTGTTTCAGTAAGTATTTTCACACAGATTTTCTTAACATAAAAGACCAAAAAGAGCAGAAAGTAATAAGTTTAAACACATGTGTGCTAGTGTTAGCACCATCTCAAGAAACCACCTGTAATGGCAATTTTGATGTAAAATTTATTACTTCGTTTGTACTACATTATAGAGCAATCACCTATGAAAAAAGTTATGTAAATGAGAAAATACGTAAGATCAATTAGAACATTAGCACAGATCTGAAAAACTTACTTCAGTAGTGAAGCAGACGTAAGATTTATTTTTTGGTGTATATAGTAACGGAGAAATCATTTACAAACAAATTCATGAAAAAAAGTTGAATGCAAGACTGAAAACAGCATCACAAAATAGTAATTAATATAGATATGTATGCATGGCTGGCATCTTGCTGCATATGCTTCTTTTATATAGGGGTTACTGGCAAGGGTCATCTCCTGGTACAAAAAAGTGTTAATTGCAATTTATTATTGTGATTGACATGGTTTGGGGAAGTTTTGTTGGATTGCAAGTAATTAGTCTAGTTGCATCCCTGCCAGGCACTCTTTAAACAAACCTTTTCTTGCATGATTCAGCTCTAGCTTAAGAATGCTTAATCTTATCTTTATAGATGATATAAAAAGTAACATTAATAACCTCCATGTTTTGAGGTAAGTTTAATGGAGAGTTGATATATACTGGAGTTTCATTTTGCTTTGAACGACACTGTGTACATTGAACTTCACAAAATTTCCTTCACTCATTTTCTTTGTAGATAATCTCATCCAAGCATGGCTTCAGTGAACTTTTTTCAGCCTATATATAATGATAGACAGTCTTGATCTGCATTTCATTACCAGTAGTGCTAGAATAACCAAGTCAAATACCTAGGTTATGAAGTAGAGGGAATGACGGAAAGTGTTTCTTTACTGTTAACAGTCAGATAAAGATGGCTTGTGTTTTGCCTAGTCCTGATTATTCAGTCTAGGAGAGTTTTAAATTGAGAACATGGCAGCATATTAGAAAGTAAGGAGACACCTGAACAAAAAGTAGCATCAGGAGTTTACTTTTTATTCTAACAAATTCCTTAGTCAGAAATAGAAGTATCGACTTTGTAGGTATTATCAAAATATTCAAAATCCACTAAAACATTATTTGGGTTAGTTGATATAAAATTTGCAGAAATCATTGATGGATGGTCTTTTATTAAGTTGTCATCTCATTCCAATCCAACATCTAATAATGATTTTTGATTGGCTGTTGTCACTCATCATGTATGTAAACTTTCACATTCTAATCTCTCCTCTTAAACTGCTGGGTCATCTGTTCTGATACTTTGCAGACTTAGTCTATGGATGGTTCTTTATTAAGTGTCCTTATTTGAACAACAAGATAATCCAGTAACTGATACAAGCACTACTAGGTAAAATTTTTCCTTATGGTGTAGGTTTCAAAGTCTTCATGTCAGAATCTGTGAACTATATTGCACCAAAACTTTAGAGAAATGATTGATGGTTGTTCCTTAATCAGACTTCTTCATTTCATACTGATCTGATATCCAATATGTGAGCAATACAGGCTTACTTGAACCTCTGGTCTGTACTTTATATCACTCTTCCCATGGTCTCCATGATTTAAAGAATACCCCACTGCATTTTTTGATATGACCAGGTTTCTTTGTCAGCATGTCTTGAATTTATTTCCTTTTTCTTTTTTGTTTCTTAAGCTTGAGATACTGAATTGCCCATTTCTGTTCCTTTAGTTGTTTCCTTGATGTACATTACCCCACTTGTTACTCTTTTGTTATTTTTGGATGTGGTTATCTTGCACTTCAGATATCAACACTGATTTCAATCATTCCAACCACACTTACCTGTTTCTTTCAGATTTAGTATAAGAAGTGTTTTCTTTCCTGACTTTGCATTTTGGTTAGCGTTACTGGTTCTCCGTACCTAGAGCTATCTTTGGTATTATTTATGCATTTTGATTGCTTTGCATCTTGAATTATCCTTTCATGCTAGATTTGTACTTGTAAACTTTAAAAAGCAACTTCCTTGTCCAAATATGATAATATGTGATTTAGGCGGTAGTTATTTGTAGGCCATAGCATAACAAATGTCCGTGGGGCTCTCTCCCTCATCCTTAATAGTTACTCTTCATCTCTTTCCCTCAAGCCCAGCAAGATCTTCTAGGCTCTGTCTCCCAGTTCCATCAACCTTCTGTGGTGTCTGTTCCCCACCCAAGCTTCTTCACCTAATCTCATTCGAACAGCATTTGTTGGGCTTTGTACCTTATCTGCAGCACCTTACTATATCTTGCCTCTTTCTGGGTCATTCACACTCTTTTTCTTGACTTTTCTATCTAGAAATTTTTTCACTAATTGAAGTCCAGTCTTGCCTGTATATGGTTAAATATAACAGTGTCTTATACATTTTTCAAAAGCAAAATAACTTGAATTATGATTTGAAGGCACTTTTTGTGTATACATCATAGTTGCTTTCCGTGAAGATAAAAGAGGCAGGTAGATCAGAAATTTTTTTTCTCAAAAAAAAGGGCATTTGTATATTGATTATATTTGGTAAGCACCAGCTCTGCATTTTCTGTTATATTCAGTAACAACAGGGAGTTCCTAGTTATAAATGTAATAATGAAGTTGATCCACTCTGAAAATGAAGCTTATAGAATGGCGTAATGGTGTTAGATATTTCTTCAGTGTCTGTTTTGTAGGATTCAGTGATAAGATTAATGAAGATAGGCATTTTTGACAGGTGGGATGGAACTTTCATGGTTCGAGGATTAGCAGGAGAGAAGCAGTCGGCAACGTGCATCAGTGCCCCTACTGCGCATATTCCTCAGTTAAGAAATCAGTTATGACAAATCATATAAGAATCCACACTGGAGAGAAACCATTTAATTGCTCGCACTGCCCATATCGGTCATCTACAAAATTTGCCATGATCAATCATATGCGTATTCATACAGGAGAGAAACCTTATTCATGTTCCAAATGTTCCTACCGTGCTGCTCAAAGGTCTACATTATTGACTCATATGTTGACACACAAGACTTGACTTCAGGGAATTTATGAAACTACATTTTTAATGTGGTTTACTTTTAATGATTCAATATTGGTACTTTGAATTCATTTCTGACTTAGGATGTTATTGCACATAACTTGCTAACTTAACTTCACTGAATATGACTTGATTTAGAAAGTGATGAAGCTGTAAACTTTTAATCCACGTCATTTAAATGGGAAGAGGATTAGAATATTCACAAACATTATTTTATATCTCTCCATATGATATGGGATATATGTGTTTTTCAAGTTTACATCATTAAATGAATGATTTGAAATTATCTGCCGAGATTTTCACATATCTTTCTCCAGATGTGTGTATCATGATTATAGGTGTATTTTAGAATGTACATATAGTTTATTGGACCCTTTTTATTGGTATATAAAACCTGGGACATTTTTCATTTATTTTTTTTGTTAGAAAAGATAATGAATAGTGTAACTGGTTTCATGTAAAGAGGTAGTTTGTGAAATTAAAAGGAAAAAAAATCTCTTGTAAAGCAGGTGAATAATAAAGGTGTATTGTATAATGCCTTCAGACTCTTAGGTGAAAGATAGGATGAAGATAGCAAACCAGACAAAAGAAAGAATATAACCCTGTGACATAAAATCAGTTTCTATGAATACTTCTTTAGTTGGCTATTTTGAATTTCTAATACACAGAAAACCCTTATGACGCATTTTCAGTAAATGAGCCATTCCATGACAGTGGAGTTTTACATGTATCAGTACATGGATGAATTATTTTTACTTATTTTTTAAATGACTGAAAATTTATTTTTTACAATTAGTTCAAAGGGGTTGTTGATGCCATAGAATCCTAAAATAAGATAAGAAGTGAGCATCATAATGAAACTCTTTTAAACACTAAAATAGCCACTACAACAGAAAATTACAAATCTAAAGATAGGTTGCACTGGAAGGTGAATTTCAAGTGCCATTTACATTTCTTGTGGAAAACAAGTTGATGTGATAAGATGAAAGCCCTCGAAAGTAGTAGCCTTAAAGACTATAAACATTCATGTTAGTAATTCTTGAATGGTTGTATTACAACTAGAATTCTAGGTGGTTAGTTTTCATTATACCATGCAGTGAATATTTGTCAATGAAATTGTAAGTGTATTCAAAATGACATCCTTTAGTATACCATATTTTTTACCTTTAAACCTTAATTCCCAGACATTTGCTTTAGTTTTACTTACCTGAATATCACAAGCCTTTAGGTTTTCCTTTTATTTGATCTTAAAAGGAATGAACATGCTGTAATATTTAGTGCAGAAGTGAAAGAAGCAAGAGAGATTTGAAGTACTGAAGTGACAAATGCATCTGTGTATTGCTAACCAGTTACCACTACAGTGCTGTAAATCCATGAGATAAGATCCCATGGATTTGAATTATGAGAACAATAAGAGGTGGAAGCAGAGGAGAAATGCATGTACATTAAGATAAAACTGACAAAATGAGGAACAAAAATTAACAAGAATCAACAATATATATATATAAGTTGTTCAAATCCAGAGGTGTTTGAGATATATTTGCAAATAACTTACTCATATGGTGGTAAGAGACATAAATATATATATATATATATATATATATATATATATATATGTAGTTAGTGAAAATGTCTTCCACATATGTTGGTAAGAGACAAATACATGTAGCTGGAGATAAAATCTTCCAGAAACTGTGTTATAATGTGTTGCAAAGTTCATGTTTTAATCTTCATCTCAAAAGTGTTCACTATTTACTGACCTCAGTGAAAGTTATTTAGCACTCTTTGAGAGTTGATAGGAGAGTAAGTTAACTCACCAAGGGAAGAAAAGCATGAATGATAAATTGAAATTAGGATAATATAAGACTTAAGTGGGTAGGCTGATGTATTAGTGCCACATCTGTTACCAATACCATCTTGAAAATCCGCATCATATGTTGTTATTTATTGGTTTCTTAAAAAGTTTGCTTTGAGAAGATCTGATATCAGAGTGATATCCCTGCATAATGGACTTCAGCTATTTCTCCATCATTACAAACATTGAGTTATAATACCACACCTTCCCCATGTCTCCTACTCTGGCCTGGAGCCACTTCCCAACCTCAAGGGGAACAAATAGTGGGATGGGAAGGGAGAGTGATAAAGGGAAGAGTAGGAGAGGAAGAAAATTGACATATTAGAGGAAAAGAGAGAGAGGGAGAGCATTGACAAACTCTGAGTAGTGACAACAAAGAATAGAAGAAAAAAGAAAGAGTTGAGAAATAACATAGGAGGGAGAAAGAGAAGGAGCAAATTTAGAAGATGACATGAAATATGACTGGGAACTGTTTTCATGTAAGTCTACCCCTAACAGACAACACCAAGTCATCACTTACTTGATTTTCCAGCAAACATCATATTCTCTTTGTGTAAATAATCTCTAACAAAATAAAAGAAGTCAGAAGTGCAGGCTTAAAAGACTATAGCTTTTGGGTATTTCCAACAGATAATTCATCCCTTCATCCCTGTAAAACAATGTCAAAAACTTCCATGCCCATAAAAGAAAATTGTACATTACACTCACTCTACGATGAAAAGAAAAACACACAACAACCACAGATACAGAAATGCAAGATGTTTCATTGAAAAGTAACCTAGAAGGGACTACAGACATTGGCCTAGCTATAGAAAGTGAGACCGAAACAGCTGTGTGAACTTACGCTATTGCAGGTGTACTTAAAGCTAGAAGTCTAAGTAGACTGACTAAGGTATGGGAAGAGAAGGAGAGAATACTGTAGAAAGTAATATGAGAAGTACATGCCAGGAAACTATCACAAGGTCATGCATAAATATGGAGAGAGTTGGGAAAACAAAATACTGAAAGAACAAAACAACATAAAATCCAGTCTGTAGATACTGTGCAATGAGAATTTGCATGTTTGACTAGACTGGAATGTCATGTTAAGGAAAATATAAATTTCAAGACCCCACAAAATGCCATTGGATTCATTATTGCTGTTTTTGTATACTGAAAAAGATGACAGGGATTCCATCTGGTCCCGGAACTTAATTTCCTGTGATGTAATCATTCAATTTATGATGAACATAGTTGGAGATTTTTAACCTTCCAGTATCTAATTGAGGGAATCCTTCCTTATCCATTAGCTCTGGGTATGGAGTCTACCGAAATTTACTGGATAGTGCCCTAATCCAATTAGTCAAGAAACCTACTTATGATGAGAATTTATTAGATTAGTTCTAACTACAAATGAGGGACTCCTTAAGAATGATAGCATTGGAGAAAAGGGTGTTAAAAGTGATCACCAACAAATTACTTTTGAGGTCACTTCCAACATTACTTGTGATGTTGGTCAGCATGATAGTTGCAAAAAAAATGCCCATTTTAGATAATTTGCAAACTTTAATGATCTTCACATTGTCCTTGACAGGCAAACGTAGGATGATATTGTTAATGAAAATGACATGAATGTAGCTAGGAAAAGCTTCAGCAAAACCTTCAAAGCAGTAGAGGGAACGTACAATCTGGCGGAAAAACTGGCGTGCCTTACTTAGTGTGATGCAACATATAAGAATATCAATAAAATAGATAAAACAGGTACTCACACCCCTTTAGTACATTGTATGCCTGCCCTTGGCCTTAATACAATCCTGAAGGTGCTCGGGAACAGATGCTGCAAGATTCTAAAGGTATGTGGGGTCAATGTTAATTCAAATATCCTGGATGGCAGCCGGAAGTTTAGGGATGCTGAATGTATGCCGCCCACACGACTGTGACTTTATAATTGACCACAGGTTCTCAATAGGGTCAAAGTCAGGTGAGTTCCTGGCCAGTCCTGAATGTATGTCACACTAAAGAATGCAGACCAATCACGTATTGATTTAGCAGTGTGGCACGGTGCACCATCTTGCATGAAAATATCATGACCACTCCTCTCAAAACAGTCAGGTAAATCATCACACAACAGCTCCAGGTATTGATTTTGATCATAGCCACATCTCTAGGTAAAAACACAAGACTTCCAGCACCATTTAGCCAAAAGCCCTCCAAACCATTAGTGAGTCCGGAAATTTTACAGTTACTTGAATGTACTTAGTCGTACATGTCACTATCTGGCCTCTGGTACACTTTGCCTCTTCAGCTGCCAGTATCATCAAATTTAGCCTCACCAGACCACAACACTTTCTTCCACTTTTCGTCTTCTCACTGCAAATGTTTATTGGCAAATGCGAGTCTGTTCTCTTGCACTGGTGATCTGTCAGAAGTGGTTTCTTGTGAGGCATACACCTCTTGAATTTCAAGTCATCATGAAGCCGGTTATGAATAGTATTTACGGACACATGACCAAGTAGCCTAGGTTGTCTTCCTTTAACTGTCATGCTGAAATACGTGGATTCTTGTCTACTCGACGGATAATCTTCAGAGTGCATTGGGAAGTGATATGAGGTCGTCCAGGTCATTTCCTCTGGTTAGGAATGTCAATACCACCACTGTCAATGAAGTACTCCATCCATCTTTGCACACTTCACAGTGCCAACCTGTAGTTTCAGCTATTTCTTTATTACACTTCCCTGCCTTGTACAGGGGTACAATAGCAGCAATATCCTCTTTAGACAAGTCCTTAGGGCCAAGGATTGCAGCACAAACCCACCACAAAGCACACTTGGGTAGGGTAAAAAAGTGGATGCTGGGGGACAACAGAAAAAACATTGACCCACCACAGTAGCTTCAGGCAGACTGAGTGTCACCTGTCACTATCCTGTGCCCATCTTCAAGGGAGAAAAATTCTTTGAAAACGACATAGCGATCATGATAAAAACAAACTTTTATTTCATTCTGGAGAAGATTCCAACCCCTTAACCTGCAACCTGAAAGTTCGGCTTGCTTCTTAGACAAATTTAAATCGCGGACAAGATCATTAAGTTCTTGACTCAGCAAATGTTGTTCACTTAAAGAACAGTTTGCTTCAAATGTTGGATTCATTTTGTCCTCTACTTGGTTTACTTTCTCATCACCAGACTCATCATCACTCAGTGTCATGTTTCTTGGAGACTGGCATAGGTAATTCCTAACTGTGATGTACTGGCCTCATGGCAGATGGTAAATTAGGGTATTTAACAGTATGCTTAGATTTTGGTGTTGTACCATTTATATTTGTCCGGCAGAAGTAGCAATCTGAAGTGTGATCTTTGGGTTCTCTCCAAACCATTGGAATGGCAAAACGGCATGAACCTTTTGCCCATGCTGTGAGAAGCCTTACACATGTGACGACAAAAATGGGGGTAGCAACTTTTATCCTAGGATGTCACCCACTTTACAACCAAAGTAATGTCCATAGCATTTTTATTTAGGAGTGTGAAAGAATGTTTTTGCGATATGAATGTCAATTCACCGCAGACATAGCAGAAAGAATTTGGACTATTTACATAGTTTCTCGGCGTTATAGTGGTGGATGAGGTATCAGCACAATACTTGAATACACAAAGCACTGTTTGTCAACATTTTGGAAAAGACACAGTTTACACATTGAGTTCTAGTCTGCAACTGACAGAGAATTGCTACTCAGGAGTGGGCACTGTTTGAATGTCTCAACATTTCCACTCGTGTTTCTGCAGGCCCCTGGTGACTCATTTATGTAGGCTTGTGCTTTCAAAATAAATCTATTGCACTTCACAAGCAGTGAAAATAGCAGTGTTTGTCAAACTCTTTGTTTCAAATGCTCTGTAGAGCACTGGTACATATATACTGTACATAATGATACGTGAGTGTGCTGGAACAAAAAAACCATGGGTGATAGAGACATTCTGAAAACATATTTGGATTCAGCATGCAAAAATACATAAGAAACAGATATTTTTTTTTCCATGGGACAAATTCTTTGTTGACCAGTGTTATTGTTGGTTTAGATTTGCCTTTATTCCAGAATAACTGCTCAAATTTTATGAGTACCTCATTGAGTTTGACCATCTTGGGTGGTTTGCATGTCACTATGTTAATTGTGTTTAAGGCTGCTATAATTACTGCCATTTATTTACATTTTTTGTGGCTTAATTTGATAAGCTAATTTCCTTCATACTTCCTGTAGTCATAAACCACTACACCACCTTGTTTAGTTTTATTCCTGTCTGGTCTGAAGGTCCAGTGGCCTTCTATATCTTGTTTTTTTCTTAATTTTTACAGTTATCCATATTTTAATTACATTTACAAAAATTGAATTATAATGACTTATATACTCATTAAGATAGTTATCCTCAGTTCTGACATTTGTATTTATTAGAGTTTGTATAATTATATAAAAGATTTCCATGGGTTATCTTTTTTCATATATGTCATTTCAGTGTGTGTGTGTGTGTGTGTGTTTGGTCATCATTCACTCTGCTTTTTACATTTTTTTATTCTTTTTTATTTGTAGGTATGTTAGATTTCTTGCCAGTTCCACCAGCATCTCTTCCAAAATATGTGGTTGTATTCATGTTTCCATTACTGCTTATAGTCTGTTCCTGACTTATTGCTCACTGATTTTTCTGTAGGTTTCATAGTGCTATTTTTGTTGGTCCTGCCATCTTTCTGGTTTCTTATCTGATAGTTTTCATTTTCCATTGCTATCTATATCCTCTTGTTAATCTTATACCTTCCTTATGCATCCTCTTCTGTGTTCAGATTTGTTCCTTGTATCTGCCATTTTCATTCTTACTCTGTTCTATTTCATTTGGTATTGTTAGTTTTCATTTTTACTATAGACTCTAATATGTGTAATCCTTGCCTGACTCTGCTATTTTATTTAAAGATTTGCATCTGTTGCTGTTTGCATTCATTAAATCTATCATAGTCCTTATCTACATTTGGGTGAGTGAACCCACAGTTAGCTTTAGTGTTACAACAGCCATAGTAAAACATTTTAGTGTACACTAATAGCATTTGTTCATACATTTGTTGTCAAATTTACATCATCTTGAGTAGCATTTACATACATATATTGTGACAGTCTTATACAGATTTTGTTACAATCTCATACAGAAGTTGTGATAGTCTCATGCAGATGTTACAGTCTCATGCAGATATTGTGACAGTCTTATACAGACGTTGTTATATTCTCATAAAGATGTTGTGACAGTCTTATACAAATATTGTGACAGTCTCATACAGATGTTATGTCAGTCTCATAGAGATGTTGTACCAGTCTCATACAGATGTTGTGACACTCTCATACAGATGTTGTGTCAGTCTCATACAGATGTTGTGCAAGTCTCATGCAGATGTTGTGCCAGTCCCATACAATGTTGTGACAGTCTCATACAGATGTTGTGTTAGTCTCATACACATGTTGTTACAGTCTCATGCATATGTTGCGAGTGTCTCATGCAGATGTTATGGCAGTCTCACACAGATTTTGTGCCAGTCTCATCCAGATGATATGATATTCTCATTCAGATGTTGTGCCGGTCTGATGCAGATATTGTGCCAATCTCATACACATGTTGTGATATGTCTCATACAAATGTTGTGCCAGTCTCATGGAGATATAGTGCTAGTCTCTTACAGATGTTGTGCAAGTCTCACGCAGATGTTGTGCCAGTTGCATGCAGATGTTGTGATAATCTCATATAGATGTTGTGACAGTCTCATGCAGGTGTTGTGACAGTCTCATATAGATTTTGTTACAGTCTTATACAGATGTTGTGACAATCTTATACAGATGTGCCAGTTTCATGCAGATGTTGTGCCAGTCTCACACAGATGTTGTGACAGTCTCATACAGATGTTGTGACAGTCTCATGCAGTTGTTGTGACAGTCTCATGCAGAGGTTGTTACAGTTTTGACAGATGTTGTGATATTCTCATACAGATATTGTGGCAGTTTCATACAGATGTTGTGATATGCTCATACAGATGTTGCTACAGTCTCTAACAGATGTTGTGACAGTCTCATACACATGTTGTGCCTGTCTCATGCAGACGTTGTGATATTCTCATGCAGATGTTGTGACAGTGTCATGCAGATGTTGTGCCAGTCTCATACAGATGTTGTGCCAGTCTCCTACAGATGTTATGACAGTCCCATTCAGATGTAGTGCCAGTCTCATACAGATGTTGTAATAGTCTCATATAAATGTTGTGGCAGTCTCATGCAGATGCGACAGTCTCATACGGATTTTGTGCCAGTCTTATACTGATGTTGTGACAATCTTATACTTGCACCTGTGCTTGCTCGTTTCTTCCAATTCTGTTTAAAAACCAAGACTTTTCCTTCTCCTTGTAAACATGCTTTGATACATTCAATCACTAAGAAGCATGACCGTTCTGACCCCTCTAACTATCGTCCTGTTGCTTTGACATCTACCATTTCCAAAGTCTTTGAATCCCTCCTC
>JAYMFT010166168.1:0-12326 GCA_038088735.1 Panulirus argus | reverse complement strand
ATATTATGAATGTTTATGAGATTAAGGAATAGGCGTAGCAAGACCCAACGATCGAGTTGTTTCCTGCTGTTCAAGTGTCGAAATGTTGTGAAAGTATAATTGTATTGCCACATTCCGCAGTGCTTTGAATGGAGAGAATTTTTCAGAGTGCAATTCTTTTGAAGGCCCAATATACTTTCGTGCTCGGTGATGCAGGGAAACAGAATATATATATATAATTTCATGCGTAATTAAGTTCAGTTAAGAGATCGCATTTCCGAATAAAGTATTGGCATTACCTTTGGTCGTTATTTGTTTGATGAAATTCAATTTCTCTTGTTTGTGTCGAATTTTCTCGGTGCAGGATGTGTACTTAAAGCTCTTTCCTATGTAAAATAACTTGAATATTTTTGTAAGCCATGGTGTGTACTCATGAGGATGAATTCAGTTTTCAAACAGATTTAGTTTAAGGGAAAACTGTGTTTGAGTCATCAGCTCAACGAGGCTAATAGTACTGAAGATTAGCCAGAAGAGTTATCACTGTTGGCTCCTTGGCTCAAAGATTTGTCATCTGAGTAAGGGTGTGACTGTGTCCTTCAAATCAAGAAAGGTTTATTTCCTGTTAACAGGGATAAAAGAACGGACAGTTATGTGATATCGCTAACACATTGGTAAACGCAGAATGGTCAAGAAAATGTTTTGATTAAGTTTAGAATAGTTACCAGCATTAATTTCTGATTTAATGGCAAAGACATAATGTCACCATGACAAGGAAGCTGCAGAGTTGTATATTTATATAACTTTACGGTAGAATTACCTCCTTCAGGGCCATCGTATGCAAATTAAGCCGAATTTACTAAGGTTGTTATGAGAAACAACACCTGAACTACTGGAGCATGGCTGTGCGAGGCTGGCTGGTTGGTGTGGCACGTATGACCTGGTGTGGTTGTCTTGGATAACATACTCACATTCTTGGTGCATTTTGGTATTTTCTTTACTGCAGGTGTGTATGCAGTCATATGTATGTATGTTGCAAGAGATCACAGTGGTGCGCGTGATTTAATACATGCAGTAATTCCACAGGAAAATGAAACACGATAAGTTCCCAAGCGCACTTTCGTGTAATGATCACATCTTCAAGACTGTTCTATATCTCATCCTTGTATCTCCCCTGATGATGTATGTATGTATATATATATGCAGCCATTTCCGGAGCCTTCCCTGGTTAAGGCTAGCATCGTTATTCGTACTGATATTATCATGATTTAAGGTAATTGTGTACTTAAGGTTTTTGAAGTTAGTAATTGCTCATGTTTGATATCATGTGTACCTGAGAAATTACGTATGTAGCAAGCAAGAGAGCAAATGTAGGTATGCGTGCGTGAGTTTATCTGTTTATAGGTGTATTGAGCATATATTATGCATGTGTATACATATATAAAAACGAGAATATACATTTTTGTATGAAATATGTTTTTGCTTACGAGCATTGAAGATTTTTTTGGTTATAGAATCAGGGCTGAACTTGTATCCGTTCCAAAATACCATAGACTCGGAAGATAACTGACTCAAAAAAAAAAATGTATATTAAATAATTAAAAATATATACATTCGCCTCAAAGTTCTCGAAAATGCTAGGATGTGCTTCAGAAGACGTGTCTTGTGTTGAAATGGGTGGATAGATGTTACAACACCGGAATCTGAAGGACATGTGTTGAAATGTTTCATCGGGTGCTCCTAGAAAAATAATCTATTGATTTAATCCCGTCAGAGGGTACGTTTCCTTTCATGAATAATTAATCGTACTTCATACATTCGTGAACGCATGTGATTATGCAATCATCCCGGGTAATTATGTATTATTGTGTTTGCTAATTAGTTCTGTAGGTCATCGTGTTGGGTGTAATTAGCGACAGAAACGATTTGTTTTGTTTTGATAACTTTTCGGAGACCGGATTAAGGCAGAAGTTAAGAAACTTTTCATATCCCGCAATTCAGAGGCAAAAATAGAGTTCATCACTGGAGTGAAATGTCGTGTTCTTGGAGTTGAAGGAATTGCAGATTTAAGAACTGTTTGTCTTGTTTTGGATCCTGGCAATATGTAAATCCTTTATTACTTTCAGAAAGGATTTGATCAGATCTCATTATGTTTTGTATGGAATTGTGTTAATGCAGTGAATTAGGTAATAGATATTTTCCGGTTATTTGCAATAGGTTAGATTGGTGATTTATGTCAGTAATATGTACTAATACATGTAACCAGGGATTTAAAGACGTGATATGTGCGTTTGTGTCTTTAAATGACGTTTGAACTATAAAAGATATTATCATGTTTAGTGATATAGTATCATTTTGTGTTGCGCCCGGTTAAATCAGCTGTAAGTTAATACTTAGGGAGTCAAGTGGTGTGATGGCTGTAAATATATACCAGTTGGGTTAGGTTAGGTTAGATTAGGTTAGGGTAACCGACTCTAACGTAACGCAACCCTACTTAGCCTAACCTAACCTAACCTAACCTAACCTAACCTAAACTAACCTAACATTTAAAAAGATCCAGAAAAACGTATCACTCAGGAGCATCATCCTGTCTTTAACTAGGATAGCAAGTGCCGCCATATCTGTCGATTGCATTACTATTTTTCAGTGTGTATTTTCAGTGGCGCGATCTGATTGCAGGGAATCGGTTAAAGTTGTGTAAAAAGGATGTTCACTTTCAAAAAAGATTTCCATTCTGTAATCTTATCAGAACTTCTCTCGACTTTCTCTGGTCGATGCCATAACTTTTTATACATTCCGCAAACATTTGGTTAAATGTATCAGATTCGGAGAGCATTGCATATCTTAATTACCCTCAGAGTAATACTTCATTACCGTCTTATCTTTATACAGTATTTAAGCATATCTGGCAAGTCTTCTTCAGGAGTTTCATTAGCCACTCTCTCGTCAGGAGGGGATACGATATGGATTTTACTAAGTGGTCCGTTGGCAAGACAACTGACTGACAAGAGACGTACCAAAAGTCGTTATCCTCTGCCCCGGCAACAGCCGATTCAAACATCTCCCGCGTTACAGGTTTCAGGAGGAGAGTTGTTCAAGCCTTTTATTTACTGTGATTCTAGTGAATACAAGGCTGTGAATTTGAGTTTCCGCAGGTGATGCATTCCTTCACAACTAGGCTGGATGGTAGCAAAATCCGATAACGCTTACTCCATCTTTATGCATCCGAAACTCTGTAAGAAAAATGTAGGAAGTTGCGTGTGTGTAAGAATGGTCATTAATATTCTTAAGAGGGCAGACTTCATCCAGGATTAGATTTTTCTCTCCATCATCGAGAATTTCATGGCTGTAATACAGCCCTTGTAAGCCTCTCCTCTATTCTGAATTTCTCATTAACAGCGTTGACGTCACGGAATAGGCTTGGAAAAATTTTCGTAATATTACAGGTAGAATTTGTAGCACAAGCGTAGTGTCATTGCTGCTCATATGTGTTGTCAGAAAATTCAAGGTCGCATCGTTATTAGTAGTTTAAGAGCATGGTCATTTTTTGCTTCATGTTAATGTCAATGAGGTCTTTCGTTTGTCGATGGCATGTGATAAACCATAGTTGTATGACTAGCGTAGTACGATTATGCTTGATGCAATCAGTGTGACTATCAGCTTAACCAAACTCCAGGCCGAAGACATCACCCCGTATGATAACAGTGTTTCCCGGCAGGAATTTTATTTTGTTGCCATTTACTGAGAGCCAGTGTAATGGACTCACAAGAAGTCCTGTCAGAGTAGAATATACTTATTGGAAGGTTAACTTTATCTACATCCGTAAAATGATATGGTTTTAGACTTGCCAAATTTAGTATCTAGTAGACTAAAAGGAAACATTCAACTATATCAGTTGCTTCTAGAATGTTTTTCATCTTTCGACAATTTGCCCGAGTGTATAAATCTTATAATAAAGTTCTGATCAAGGGGCGCTTCCTCCAGTATGCAAAATCATCTTCATAGGGAAGTCTCTAAGCAATCAGTGGCTGTATTACCAGACCTCAAATCCAACGTTCCCACTCTATGAGATATTATGTAAATCCATGTATAATTGTCCTGTCTCTCGTCAAAATAAAAGTGGCTCTGAAAACAGTGAATGTTTTCCACAATACTTGATGTGTTAGCTACGGTCGACCCAGAATTGGGATTGAATTTCACAGTCGGATCTGTGTCTAAAGTCATATTTAGGGAAAAACAGTCAACCTGGTAGGATCCTGCCACTGTCGGTGAGTTTGGTACTAAAACAGCCAGCAGTTGTGTACAGTGTCCAACTCTGGTGGCACAAGTGATGAAACGCATCGGTATCCCTTGACGATTTAGTGATGTAGAAAACTACTTTCTTAAATGTTTTTTTTTAAGAGTACATGCAAAACAATTGCTTGAAATGGGTCTCTGACGTGACTAGGAAGCCAGTAATTAGGGAGAGTGCGTCCCCTTGGACATGTCCGCTGAAGAACGCGTTTCATTAATCTCACCAATTCCATTACGCATTTTTCATCTTTAAACGGATTTACGCCTTCGTCGAATTTTGTTTCGTCTGAGCCAGGCTCCAGGAAGACAAGAGAGCAGATGTGTGGTGTGTGTGTGTGTTCATTAATGTGTCATCTTTATCTTAGAAATCTGCTCTGTCGTATTCTTTATTAAACTAGTAATATTGTCATTTCCTTAATGGATTCAGATCTTTGGTAATTCAGATTACCACTGTAAGGATCATGATGGTTGTTAAATTTGGCCTGACTTGTTATTTGTCTTTGTATAATTCGGTTGACTCCATACAAATTATCATACTCTTATAGTACTGATTAATCCTCGAGATAATGAAAACTACAAATGGAAAAGATAAATAATTTCGTATTTAGGGAACACTGTGGAAGGGATATTGCCATGCACTTTTCTGAGTTTGCTAAACGCAGTGCTTACAGGTCGTCTCCAGATAACTCTTTCTGCTCAGTAGTTTACTAAAAGTAGAGCTTTGGCGTGTGAGTGACTACCAGGGGTCCACTGTTGGGAAATACCGGATGCTACTCAGTTTCTGTGTAGCCTAGAATACAGACACCAGAATACTGCAGCTTAACACTGTCTCCAAATGTCCACTAGACGCATCAAGGAACAACCAGTGTCCCTCGTCATCAACAGGACTACAGACAACCAACGTCCCTTGAAAACCTTTAGTCCATTGTGTGCATGAATTGTGAGTGGCGTTTTCGTGGTCGGCTTGCTGGACCTGTGAGCTGTAGACAGGGTCAGAGGGTGAGTGGGAGCTCTACTGCATGTTTCTTGGCTGCCCAGAGATTTTCTGTCCAGATTCAGTGATTTTACTGTTGTTTTACTATGTAGGGAGCGTGTGGCAGTACCAACCAAAGTATTGTAATGTCCTGGCCGCTGAGCAAGTTGTAAATCTTGTTTCCAATAGCATTCATTGCCTCTGGCCGGCCAGGCTTGCCATCCCTGGAGGCAGTGCCGGGAGAAACATCCTCGACTGGAGAAACCTCTCTAAAGGTTGCTTTCGAGGCAAATGGTAGTTTTAGGCTGGACTTGGATGTCGTGGAGAGGTCTCTAGACTACATCCGAGGTCATTTTCACTTTACCTGACCTTATCATATCACACTTCAGTTCACTTGTTGTTCATCCAGAGTGTTTTTTTTTAAGGAATATGGAGGTCTTTTGAAGGAGTAAATCTCCACTGTAGTGCCATTTGCCGGTAGTGAAGGAGCAATACAATTTATGGCATACACCGACCACTCCCAGGTGCCGCTCCGACATTGCACCCGGACGTGTAGAAGATGCTAATTCAAAGATTTACATTGACTGCAGACCTGGCTCGTGGGGGGAGGGGGTGGGGAGACTGGCCCTAGACCCTCGCTTGCTTATACTCTGCACAGGATATATGTTACTATAGCGGTATATATATACTTCTGTCAGCTACCAGGATATATGTTCAGTACCTTTTTTTTTTTGTACAGAGGGAATAATTACGGTAACTAGTACTGTGCCCCTCGTACAGTGTTAGCTAGACATGTTCATACCCACTCCACTTAGTGGACAAATTCAGTTTTCCCGAAAGCTTCAGGACATATGTCCTTGTGGGACAAGTGTGAGTGACCTGGAGAATTTTTATTACTAATTTTGTTTTCCCTCGGTTTGCAGTTGTATGCTTGTGTTTGTCAGATAGTATGTATGAAAATAAGTTCTTTGTGGTTATATATTATCATCTCTGCGAGAGACAGATAATGTCAGGACCTGTAGGCTGTATAGGAGTGTGTTTCATAATGTGACATATTGTAAACTGTTATGTAGGTCACACAAATGTTCAGCCTGCGCAGGTTCATACAGCCTAAACTGGTGTATATAGCCTGAGCAGGTGTATACAGCTTGTGCAGGTGTACAAGCCAGTGCAGTTGTATTCAGCCTATGCAGGTGTATATTGCCTGTGCAGGTGTATACGGCTTGTGCATGTGTATACAGCCTGTGCCGGTGTATACATCCTGTGCATGTGTATACAGCCTGTACAGGTGTGTACATCCTGTGCAGGTGTATACATCCTGTGCAGGTGTATACATCCTGTGCATGTGTATACAGCCTGTGCAGGTGTGTACATCCTGTGCAGGTGTATACATCCTGTGCAGGTATATACATCCTGTGCAGGTGTTTACATCCTGTGCAGGTGTATACAGCCTGTGCAGATGTATTCCGGTTGTATTGGTGTACTCATTATAGCCTAGAAGCACAGATGATGAGTTATAGATTGCCGTACTTTTTATTGAATATATAATTCACCTTGTATATCCATTTGCGTGTCTTTTTTAAAATAATTTGTGGGATACATATTATCGTGCGAGGTGATCCAGACAAGAGGCGGAAGTGTTGGAGGACAGAGACTGACCCTTAAATACCCACAGGAATGGCTTGTTCCCCTTAACAACCTGTTTGGTTGTTACGACTGAACTGGGGTTGTAGGATGGTGGGTTAGGTCGTCGGTGGGAATTGTCGTGTGTCTGTGATGTTTAACTTCTCTGTAGCACGATGGTACGACTCTGCAGCACTCGTACGACCCATGAACATGAAGTACGACCCTGAACGTAACGTTACGATCCATGGACTAATGATAGTGACAGTACGACCCTTGAACGCAATGGTGCTACCCTTCAGAATATCACGACCCTTGAACATAAAGGAACGACTTCTGAGTATGTCGGTACGACCATTGGACACAACAATACGACCTTGATTGGGTACGACGGCCTTCCCCGTAATACCACCCTTAAGGTTTCAAATCCTCAAACCCAAGTTGGGTCGTGTGTGGTCGTGCTCAAGAGTCGTGTGGTCGTGCTCAAAGGACTTGAGGTTATGTTGGCATTGCCGGATGCCGGCAGCATTTAAGAGTCAGGTCAGGACCGGGTCATCCTACCTTGTGGGAGACTCGTTTGTTTAGCGTTACTGATAGTTAAGCTTATTATTGTTTCCTTTTATTCATGGTATGTAGAGGTTTCCTTTTGTGCTGCTGATATTCGGAGGTTTTCCTTGTGTTGTTAGTATTTTGAAGATTCCCTCGTGTTGCTGGTATATAAAGGTTTCCCTTGTGTTGCTGATATTTGGAGGTTTCCATTGTGATGCAGGTATATAGAGGTTTCACTTGTGTTGCTGGTAAGTAGAGATTTCCCCTGTGTTGCTGGTATATAGAGGTTTCCCTTGTGTTGATGGTATATAGAGGTCTCCCTTATGTTGTTGGTTTTTAGAGATTTTCCTTGTGTTCCAGGTTAATAGAGGTTTCCCTTGTGTTGCTGGTATATAGATTTTTCCCTTGTGTTGCTGGTATTCAGAGATTTCTCTTGTGTTGCTGGTATTCAGAGGTTACCCTTGTGTTGCTGGTATTCAGAGATTTCTTTTGTGTTGCTAGTATTCAGAGATCTCCCTTGTGTTGCTGGTTCATAGAGGTCACTTATGTTGCTGGTATATAGAGGTTTCCTTTGTGTTGCAGGTATATAGAGATTTCCCTTGTGTTGCTGGTATTCAGAGATTTCCCTTATGTTACTGGTATTCAGTGGCTGCCCTTGTGTTGCTGGTATTCAGAGATTTTCCTCGTGTTGCAGGTATATAGAGGTTTCACTTGTGTTGCTGGTATTTGGACGTTTAAAGGATGATAATTTGCATGTCATCGTTTTCAGTTTCTTTACAAACGTGTAATTAATTCCAGCGCAACTCTCACATATTAGTCTTCATCAACATCATCATCACGGCAGCCACGTCCGTTGCTCTGAAATCATCACTGCATTTTAACCATCGGGTCAATATGAATATCAGCGAAATTTGTTGTATGAAGCATTGGCAGTAACGAATTACCAGGATTACGGGATTTATGGCCTGCGAAATTAATCCGATTGCCGACCAACAAATATAACAAAAAAGAAAAAAAAAGAACCCATAATGTGTTTTTGGTTGAGTAATATTTTAATTCTTTGGGTGTTGGAGTGGGTGGGTAAGCTTGGCGGTGGGCGTTGGAGTGGGTGGTTGGTGGGTGTTGGAGTGGGTGGGTAAGCGGGCGGTGGGCGTTGGAGTGGGTCAGCGATTGGTGGAGTGGATGAACGTGGTGTTCGAGGTGGATGTTGGGTTGTGTGGATTTTTTGGAGTGGACGGTGGGTGGTGTGGGTGTTAGGGTGGAGTGAGACTGGTGGGTGGGGTGGGTGTTGGAATGATTTGGTGGGCGGTGGGTGTTGAAGTGGTGGGTGGAGCGGGTGAGGAGGCAAGGTGACGGTGGTCCTCCAACACTCGACCCTCCAACAACCCTCAGGTCGTCAACGAACGACCACCTCAGGTATTTATTAAGCTCTATTTTTGCTGGGTTTAGCGTTTCTTAAAGACAGTCCAAACCAGTTTTTGGAAGACATTTATCTTATGATATCTTACGTGTATTACTAGATAACTTTAATATTTTGTGTCTTCATGTACTTGAGTGGAACTTCCATATTCCGGATCTTCAAATGAATTACGTTTCTGTTTGCCTTGTCAGTGCTAGCGATAGTAGTGAGATCATAGAAAGGTGAGTACGTGAACTGCTCGTCTCGTTACAGGGATAAAAACTGACTCTTTTTCCAGAGCTCTATAAAAAAAGAAAAAAAAAATCCCCAACGTGAGAGTAACCCGGTCTTCGGTCATATAACACCATTTGTGTATTTCTAAAGGTCACCATTAGTAATGGTCCCACAGTCATTAACGTGCCGGTTATCATAGCAACGACGCTGTTGCACCATTAGTATTTGCGCGAGAGAGTAAGCCATTAGCGGGAACTCCAAGACCTGACCACCGTATCATTAACGGCGTAAGGCGAACCTTAGCAGTGTCGTGAGACGCCAGCGTTATCGTGGAGCGACAGACGCTAACGTGAGCGTTAGTAGCGGAAGGCATCGTCGTCGTCTTCGTCCTCTTTGCTGATAACGCGGCCCATCAAGCGTAACGTTATTGACATGGGGCGTACGAACGCGGCGCCGGAGGAGTCACAAAAGCGTCGTTAATGACGCATGGATCTGGCCTCGTCTGAGAAGGGACGACGCTACGGCCCGTGGGTATAAAGTCAGGCCAGAGGTCAGGGCATTATACCAAGGGTCGAGGGCTCGTGCTCGAGGAAGGTACAGTCATGCTCAAGGGTCGTCCCGTCGTGATCTAGGGTCGTATCGTCGTGATCTAGGGTAGTATGGTCGTCTTAAAAATCTTACCGTCGTGCTAAAGTGTCATTCACTCATATGTAATTGGTTAGCCTTGTACTATTGGTCGTTACTCTCACGTTGTTCCATTGAGCCGGTGCTCAACACTCCCTTCCCGACCATTAAGCGTATAACGTCCATTGCTTTAGGGAACTTCCCTCCTGGTAGCGGTGCACACACACACACACACACACTGCCTTGCCAAACTCGATGAACTTCGCTCTTGGCACATACTACCATACCCAGCTTCTTCCTCCCTGCCGTGCTGAGCCATTTGTCACTCTCAGTGGGGGGGATTCTTACTCTGTGAACATAATATACAAGTGTCATGGACAGAGGAGAAGCTTAGCAGAATTCAGTGGTGAGAATTTTGAGCAAATAAGTCATGGAACGATTACAAACATCGTCTGGGGAATACATAGTGAAGAAAACGCCTTAGATATGGGAGTTAGGAGTTACTTGAACTAAGAAACTTGAGTTCAAGGAGCACATCGATAATATAAGACAATCAAGCCAATTAATGAGTGGTATGATAATGAGAACCTTTCACGAGATACGGAAAGCCAATGATCAAAATGTTTAAGGTTTACGTAAGAGACAAGATTCAATGCTGTTGTGTTGTATGGTCACACCAGCTTATGCCAGGTACCAGTCTATCGACCAGCACCGAGGGGAGGATGAACACCTGGGTTTGCCTGTAAGCGGACTGCCACACACAGGATTCGAACCCGGGTGGGCCTGCGACGCTAGCCAATACACCACGAAAGCACTTGTGTGTGTGTGTGAACATGTGTGGTAGAAACTCCTGCCTTGGTAATTTAGCATCTAGAGAAGCTGAGGTAGGAGATGTCTCTCTGAACCGTGTAAGGAGAACCAGGGATGTTATGCCTGGAACAGAGAACATCGTAAAGTACGTCTTGTGCACCGTCACGAGTCACAATGTTGACATCATAACATGGACGTTTATACGCCCATATAACGGCCTCTGGTGATCAATGGTCTCCCATCATTTGTCACCCTTTAGATTTTTCTCGGTGGTCGTTGTAAGTCATATTTAATGGGTGGGCAGTTCTCCTGGATTAGACCTCTGGCGTCCAACACTTTCTCGCCGGGCGATTTAGGGGCGTCGTAAATCCTCTTCATGAACACCGGCCGCCATGATTTTTCCGCCGTGCCCATCGGTGACGTATGACATCAGCAATAGTCTTCGCCTGGGCTCAGCCGGCTCCTGCCTGGGTCGCCGGGTCTTCGTTTAACCTCTCATCTTCGGCCGGAAAATTAGAATATGTTAACTACGTCAGGCGCTTTGCTTCTGATGTCCAGCAGATGGGAACCTGAAGTGTGTGGGATTACTGAGGTGCTGGGATTGTCGCAGAGAAGGTACTCTGATGGCTTGGCTTCCTCCCTATCCAAGACCTGGCTCCTTTACTGGCCAGACCTGACTCCCTTACTGGCCAGGACCTGGCTTCCTTACTGGCCAGGCCTGGCTTCCTTACTGGCCAGACCTGGCTCCCTTACTGGCCAGGCCTGGCAGCCTCACTGACCTGGCCTGTCTTGACTCCCTAAGTTGTCGCAGCTCTCTCACTTGCCAGAGACCCCTGCCTCAGTGCCGCACCTCTCCCTCTGTATCTCCCTACCACTCTCCTTCACCTCTCCCTGCTGCTCTCCTGCACCTCTCCCTACCGCTCCCCTTCACCTCTCCCTGCTGGTCCTCGACGCTGGTTAATACGTCGTCTAAATTCACGGTTTTCTGTCTCATTATTTCGTATTTATACGTTGTTTTTTTATGGCCTCTAGCTGCAGGGTGTGGTGTGAGGCGGACCCCAGACTGCACGTGTCCATCCCACACTCCTCCAGCACACCCCATGCGTTCATCCCACTCCCTCATCCCTCGCCTTCCTCTTGTATTAGAACTATTGAGGAATACAGAAGCCTCTCCTCCCAAGCGCAATGCGATTAAACGCATCCATCCATCACTCATGTACCATCGCTCTGGAGGTGATTAAATATCACAATGAAAGAATAATTACCGTCATTTCCATTCCTTACGCGTCCACCCATTTTCCCTGGGCGTTCGACTCTCTTCTGGTCATTATTCACGTGAGGCAGGTTGGCTGGCCATAACGTGGTGGGGCTGGTGGTAGTGGCCTCCTCCTCCTCCTCCTAATCCACCTGCCTCTTCACACACTCGGCCACACACCTGCTTCACCCTTCCTCCTCCCACAGTCGTCAGTTACGTACACCTGGCTGGCCACCGTCCTGAGAGCTCCACCACCACTACCACCACCACCACTACCACCACCACCACCACTACCACTACGAGTCCAGCACCCCCGGCTGACCACCGTTCCTGGGAGCTCTAGCCTCCACCACAGCCGCCACAGCCACTCCACCACATTCCCGTTCCTGTCTCTTCTTCAGTTTAACTCTCATTTATTCCTAATTCCCTTTCCTTCACCCATATCTCCCGGGGTTTTTCTTTCTATTACTCCCTTCTACTTCGCTTCCTCCTCGTGTTATGGTCCACTCTTTTCTATTAATTATCTGTATTTTCTCCTTCCCTCTAGATCTTCATCCTGCCATTACGTAGGTTCTTCGACCCCCCCCCCC
>JAYMFT010166157.1:0-12326 GCA_038088735.1 Panulirus argus | reverse complement strand
TGCTCCTCCCCAATCTGATGCTCTGTGCATGCCTTCACCCTCTCAGTCAATACCCTCCCATACAGTTTTCTAGGAATGCTCAACAAACTTATACCTCTGTAATTTGAACACTCATCTTTATACCCTTTGCCTTTGTACAATAACACTATACAAGCATTCCGCAAATTCTCTTGCGCTTCACTATGACCCATACATACATTGAAAATTTTTACCAACCAATCAACAACACAGTCAGAGAGAGAGAGAGAGAGAGGTATCTGTGTGTGTGTGTGTGTGTGTGTGTGTGTGTGTGTGTGTGTGTGTATGAGCGTGTTTGTGTGTGTTTACTTTTCTGAAATAAAAATCATTGTTTAATACAAAGCTGAATTTTTCTTTCCATAAGCAAAAGGAATAAAAGTTTTCCCTTAGGTTTCTTCTAATGATGCCATGAAAGAGAAGCCTTTATCTGTTTTCCTTTCTTTTTTCATTGCTTAGATAAAACAACTGTACATCATACGTATCGTATGATGAAATGCTTAATTGACCTTCATCATCCTGAAGATGGAGACACCTCGCCTGCTGAATCTGTTATTGACGAGATATTCCATAGTGAGGCAATTGCCAAGGTATACAGTCTTGCCCTGCTGAACCCTTGGAAATATCTTTTCTATGTTATCGTAATATTTGTAGACCTTTGCAATGCCCTGTGAATAAAGAAAATAAGGTGATATTAGTTGGAATCCTTGATAACTTAAATTCATATTTTCATGTGCATCGATACACAAAAACATAAACAAAAAAGCACACACAACACGGACACACAAAAACAACCATGGGCTTCTGTTGTGTGGTAGATTTCGTCACTTAGTATGAGTCAACACAGGCCACTGCAGGGTCACACACACATGGGTTGGATTCCTAAGCGTGGCATTCAGTTTAAACACAACACAGATGTTTATCCTCGACACTAGTGAATTTATGGCGCTTTGAAGAATGTATGTGAGAAATACTTAGAAAAACAGATGGATCTGTATGTGGCACCTATGGATCTGGAAAATGCATATGATAGGGTTAATAGAGATGCTTTGTGGGAGGTCTTAAGAATATATGGTGTGCGAAATAATCCGCTAAAAACAGTGAGAAATTCATTTTCTAAGGGTGTAAAGCATGTGTACGAGTAGGAAGAGAGGATAGTGGTTGTTCCCGGTGAAGGTCGGTCTGCGGCAGGGGTGTCTCACGTCATACTGACTATTTAATTTCTTTATTGATGGGGTGGTTACGGAGGTAAATGCAAGAGTTTCGAAGAGAGGGGCGAGTATGCAGTCTGTTGGGGATAAGAGGGCCTGTGAAGTGAGTCAGTTGTTGTTTGCCGATGATAGAGCACTGATGGCTGTTTCGAGTGAGAAACTACAGAAGTTGGTGACTGAGTTTGGAAATGTGTGTGAAAGAAAGTTGAAAGTAAATGTGAATAAAAGCAAGGTTTTTAGGCTCAGTAGGGTTGAGGGACAAGTTAGTTTAGATGGAAGATTGAATGGAGAAAAATTGGAGGAAGTAAAGTGTTTTAGATATCTGGGAGTGGACTTAGCAGCGAATGAAACCATGGAAGCGGAAGTGAGTCATTGGTTACGGGAGGGGGCGAAGGTTCTGGGAGCAATGAGGAATATGTGGAAAGAGAGAACGTTATCTCGAACAGCAAAAATGAGAACGAAAACGGGTACATTTGAAGGAATAGTAGTTCTAACAATATCATATTGTTGCGCGACATGGGCTTTAGATAAGGTTGTGCGGAGGAGGGTGGATGTGTTGAAAATGAAATGTTTGAGGATAACATGCGGTGGGAGGTGGTTTGATCGAGTGACTAATGAACGGGTAAGAGAGATGTGCCGTAATAAAACGAGTGCTGTTTAGAGAGAAGAAGGTGTATTGAAAGGGTTTGGACATATGGAGAGAATGAGTGAGGAAAAGTTGACAAAGACGATATATGTGTCAGAAGTGGAGGTGAAAAGATGGGTGAAAAAGTTTTGAGCGATCGAGGCCTGAGCGTGCAGGAGGGTGAAAGGCGTGCATGGATTATAGTGAATTCGAAAGGTGTAGTATACTAGGGTCGACATGCCGTCAGCGGACTAAGCCAGGACATGTGAAACGTCTGGGGTAAACCATGGAAAGGTCTCTGGAGCCTTGATGTGGATAAGGACCTGTGGTTTCGGTTCATTAGACATGGCAGCTAGAGAATGGATGTGAGCGGATGTGGCCTTTCCTCGTATGTTTCCTGGCGTTACTTCGCTGATGAAGGGGATGGCGATGTTGTTTCCTGTGGGGCAAAGGGGCTCAGGGAATGGATAAAGGCGAGGAAGTATGATCATGTACATGTCTTTATATGTATATGTATGTGTATGTGTATGTACATGGATTCCTAGTAAGAATAGGACGCTTCTTCCTGTTCACAGCAGCTCTCTATGTGCCTCGGTTTTAGCTGTGTATGATACGGGACATTGTTAGTGTTATTATTCTAAGTTGTGGATGTGGCACAAGTTATTTTTGTTCACTAACCTTGATATAGGGATCACTTGATTTGGCAAATCCATCTCTAAATAACTTTCCTAGAGCCCCTACTTCGAGGCCTGACTCATACAGATCCTGGTAAGTCTCCATCATAGCTGGTTCTTTCCTCACTAACAAGAAAGATTTCAGATTAGCCGAATAACTAATAGTCAGTGTCATGGTGTACAGCCACAGGAACATGACGAAGACCTGAGTGCTGGTACTGAGGGGAAGGGAAGCGTGAGCCTCACAGAAGTGCAGACCGAAGGCGTAGTACCAGCTGTAGCTCAGGTCCTGCAGGTTTTTTCGTTCACCACCACTGTTGATATAGGACCTAACGTAAGAAGCTTTCGCACTTGAGGTACTTCATGAGGATTAAGATAATCCAAATACGTTTGTTGAAACACATTCTATTTCTTATGAAAAATTTTAGGCGTTCAGATATCTTACATAATTGCAGCAGGACACGGAACGAAATAACGTTGTTGCTGGATCAATGTCTCTCTGTATATTCATATATTCATTTCATGCTCTTTAATCCTATTATAAGACACTATGAAAGTGGACATGTTGGTGATGACTGCACTTGGTAAGAAGATATTAGAAAACAGAAAATGAAAACAGTAGTGCGAACCTGTTCAGGAAAGGAAACTGTTTTTGTTAAGTATTTGAAGATTGGTGTCTGAAAGAAGTTGCATTTCAATATCTTGGACGATATTCCAGAAAATATACGTTAAACTTTGAATTAAGAGCAATAGAAAAACAACCAATAAGCAGTAAGTTTATTGCGCTGAGAATCATTGCCGTAAAGAAAAAATCTAGCACTGAATGTACATGACGCACCTTTCAATTTCATTTCTGGGGGCACACTTAAACAGGAGCTTCCCATAGGGTACGGCTCAAGGGACGCTGTAGTCAAAATTTAGACGATGCTTTACATTACAGATTGTTATGTGGAACCAGTAATTATTGCTGAGTATAATGAAAAGTGAAAGGGAAAAAAAATTGACATATGGAAGACATGTGAAACAATTATATACAAGATACACAAAATGAAGTTATGAACATCTTGATCGATTAGACTATTAAACAGTAAACAATAAAGGCAAAATATATCAAAAATAAAACAGGGCAAATGGGTGAAAATGTACATAGGACCAGTATGTAAACAATGCACAAGACGAATATATTAATCACATTCAGGACAGGCTTTAGAACGACTTGCTTGACGAATATGTGAAAGCCAGGCATTACTGAAATGACAACTTTGCAAATGATGACACAACAAGAAATGTAAACATGACACAATACGAGCGCAGAAATTACTAACGGGACAATAAAACCGCCGCAGCAATACATTTTGAACTTTAGCATGAATCTTACTCACCATTGGCCGCTACCCAGGGCCAGGAGGAAGAGAAGTGGTCCTGAGAGAATGAGGCCAATGACGACTGTCAGCCAAGTCCACCGGTGGAAGGGGAAGGCTAGGGCTTGCCAGTGGGGCAACGGAGGCTCCATGCGGGTCATGAAACACACCGACTGTGTTCATTTAAAAGTTTTGTTTAGTGAAAAGAAGAAGAAGAAGAAGAAGAAGAAGAAGAAGAAGAAGAAGAAGAAGAAGAGGAGGAGGAGGAGGAGGAAGAAGAAGAAGAAGATAAACAAAAAGAAGAAGAAGAAGAAGAAGAAGAAGAAGAAAGGAAAAAGAAAAGAAGAATAAAAGAAGAAGAAGAAGAAGAATACGGAAGAATACCTTTCATTTGTGGTGACTATTTAAGCTGTTGCCATCACCATTGCCCAGAGTAAGCCTCTGTGAACTGGACCTCCGCTAGTCCCACATTACCCAGGCCTGGCTTCTGTGTACTGGACCTCCGCCATTACGGACAGTTCTTCGCCCTGTGTGCAGCATCACCCAGAAAAAAAATCTTTGATCCCTGTACCTCAAGGTCTGCTCTGTTGCTGCGATTACAATCAAGGTTTCTCTCGAGCCTTTGATGGATCTGATTTGTGCTAGGGTTATTGTGCACCCCCTCTATGCTCATCCTACAGAGGCCACAAAGGGTCTTCTTTGGCAGACCCTAGTGGGTTAGCGTCAAGGCCTAGGCTACGTCTTCGTCATCTACAAGGACTCTTACGTCTTGGATATAAAATCAAGCTCCATCAAGGGTTTCTTAAAGACTCTGATATAGAAGTAATGTTATCTCCAGCCACAGTGTACCTCCGGCTGAGTGGTGGTCTGTGTGTGTGTGGGTGTGTGTGTGTGTGTGTGTGTGTGTGTGTGTGTGTGGACCCTGAACAACCACGACAGCTCCGCTAAATATCCTGGGTCAGTTATGAGCCGTAGTTAGTGTGTGTGTGTGTGTGTGTGTGTTTGTGGTTGCAACCCCCTGGGAATGTGTTGCCATAACCATCAAGTTATTCTGAAGTGGCTTTGAGCCCGGGACACGACACACACAGACCACGACCAAGAGCGACATCGAGACAACGACCACTAGCACGACCAGCGCCAAACAATGGGGGCATGGCTGCTGCCAACACCAGGGCAATTGGAAAGCCAGGGCACCGTGCCTTTCTGTAGGCCTTCCCCCGTCCTGGCCTACACCCCAGCACTGACGTCTTGGGCCCCGGCAGCTGTTATCTACTACATGCTGCAGGTCGTCCCCCTCCGAGACTGGCTCCCGGCCAACACGCAGCCCCATCGGATCTTCGACACAACTGTTGCCTCCTCGTTGTAAACATCTTCCGATCTCAGATTGGATTCCTGTCTTCATCCATATCGATTAGTAAGGTACCAGGAGGCTATCACTTGTCCTCGCATCAGATAACCTCGTCACGGACCATCAGGTCTTTTGTTATCTGTCTCCCTTCCCATGTGTCAGTGTCCTCCAGTAGATAACGACGTCGTAAACTACCAGGTCTTCCGTTATCTGTCCCCTTCTTTATGTATTAGGGTCCTCCAGCAGATAACCTCGCCATAAACCATCAGGTCTTATGTTATCTACTCTCTCTCTCTCTCTCTTGTGCTGCCATCCACAAAGGTCTCTCATCATTCTTCGCTCCAAGACATTTCTCTACTTGCTGTAGGTCTACTGGCCCCCCCAGGCTCGAACTGGAACCACCTCAGGTCCACTGGTGTGTCGTGTGGCGGAGTGGAAGGGGTGGGTGGAGGAGGCGCCTGTGGTGGCCATCTCACAGTCACTTCAACACATCAGCTTCGACAAACATTTTGCTCGGTGTTTTCAGCGCCAGAGAGACTCTCTCCCGCAGGTCTATCAAAGATCTCTCATAAAGTTTTTTTAATTGGAATCTTTTCCTTTCCTCCAACTTCCCTTGATTTCTCTGCTTTCTCATTTTTCATATCCCACCGTCTGGAAGATTTTTGAGAGACGATGAATTTGAGCATTTTTAAACGTCTGTCAGTTCCTCAACTTTCTGAAGAAGTGGCCCTTTGAAACGATCGCATTTTGTCTGCTCTTAGCTTTCTTACACCTAACCATGTTTGGAAACTAAGTCTAAATCCTTTGCATCTGGTCAGTCCCTTTGCTAATTCTTGCCTTGGATGTCTGTGAAACCTGAGTCCATACCTCACACTGATCGTCAGGTCAATGGCGATGCTTCAGAGCCGTAAACCTCCCTCACCTGCACGTCCGGATACCCATCCTAATCCTAGGGTTTTCAATATCCAGTTTGCCGGATCGGGTTGGATTGCGGCCGAACTCAGCGATATTCGTAATCCCTTCGATCCCCCTGCTGGAGGCTGAGGCCATATGGAGCCGCGTCACCCAACACAAACCTCCCCGCCCGTGTTTGCCAGGTTTTGACGAGAGGTTGTCTAGGAAGTTTGTTCCACGGAGAAATGATGCGTCTGGAATATTGCGTGACCTCGTAAAGGACGGGCACAGAGTCTGTGAATAGTTGCTCTTGTTTACCATCTGATTGGCACTCGTATCTGCAGAAAAAAAAAGAAGTGGGTACAGTTCTCATTGGCCAAGTTTGTAACGTGGGAACGCTATCGACGGAGGGGATCGCTGGAAGTTCCCACACGTCTTCTTCGCTGCCTCCCGTACTCGCCAGAGGACCTTATGGAGAGTTAGTCAGGACAGAGAAGACTCGGGGACTTTGGCAGCAGAAGGTGAGACAAGAAGAGGAGGTCCAGTGCTTCTTCGTGCAGATCCTATGCGTACACCCACGCGCCACGGGACTTTTCCAGGCCTTTCCAGGAAGTTCTCAACCAGTCACTCAGCAGCGTCCGGGCGTGAAGATAATCTTCCAAACACAGATCTCTGAATCAACACCTGTTCTCCTCGTAGTCTTCATGTACATATTGCACTCGAAGTGTCTTCAGTGTCGTGTGAGAGGTGTGTGGTGAAGTTCTGAATCCCAATTGAATCACCTTGAGTACAGAGGTGTATTGTGCACCAAACTGAGCAGTCTGAAAAGGATCCCTTCTGCCCGTATGTATAGTCTGGGAGGATGAGCATTCTGGGGTAGCAGTACATCTCACGCTGAACGATTCATCATGATATCTGCCACTAGTTGCCTGACGTGGGTATGTAAACAGCCCAGGGTGACTGAGACCAAACATTCCAACCTGATTGTGTAATCAACAGTATTTCAACTTGAGCGACCTTCGCTTGGCGGATGAAATCTAACTCGGACTCCATCGCTCAGCCGAGTGAAATGAGCCACTCTATGTTTCAGCCAGCCAGCAAGCAAGCTGTTGAATCGCTTCTAAATACTGCACATGTAATAGTAAGGAACAGTGTTCATCTATTTATATTCCACGTTTGGATTCATAAAGAATTGATTGTTTACTGCTCACTAGAGACGGCAGTGAGGTGCTGTTCATTCCTGGCCGCCAGAGTTGGGTAGACGTTTGACCCAGACGGGGAAGGAGTGCGTGACGCCATCATCTGTTTCCTGGTCTCCCGTAACGCTAACTTCTCCGAGTCTCTCGTGACGCTACCGTCCCCTATCTCTCCTAACGCTGCCGTCTCCTGGTCCCTGGTGACGCTACCGTCTCTTACTAGTCTCTTATGACCCTATCATCTCTTGGTCTCTCATATAACTAGACCGACACTATTGACAAAGTATGTCTTTAAACTTGGCGCTTACAAAACCACGTCTACCCGAGTGTTTGCAACACAAGAGCGAAATAAATGCTTTTTGAACGCAATTCGATTCTTCCAAGTGGGCCCACTTTACATAGTTATGTGTTCATGTACGTAAAATAGTTTTCCTGAACAATGATACAGAAGTTTTGATTGTAAGGCGCGAAGTACACATACTTCACTCTGTATAAAGCAACGCGTTTAATATCAGTTCTTTGTATATAGCAATGTTTAATGTCACCTACGCCTTCTACTTTCCTCTCTTGTCTTTAAAGTGGTTAGGAAAACCTTTTCATAAACCACAAGGTCTTCTGTTCTCATTCCTTCCTATGTACTTGACATGTATTGCTCTCTTCCAGCAGATAATGTCGTCATAGACCACCAGCTCTTTTATCATCTGTCCTTCCCACGTCCTGCCATTTAGTGCCGTAAACGACTGACTGTACCACTTCGTTAGCAGCCCCTGATGGTGCGATCGCCCAACGACGCAAAGTAATGTCGTAATCCTGAGGCGAATCCAGCAGGGTCGTACGTTGGTCTGTAATGGATGCCATCGCGAGGAGAGGAAGTAGCTATTGGTGGCTCCCACTGGATCCCATGCCACCGAGTGTGGGAGGACGTGTCTATCTCCCTGGACTAGTGAGGAGGCCCGGGTGTCTCCTGAAGGTGGGGATGGCTGCCTATTGCTTCCCCATGGAGAGGTGGGAGGACCTGCGACCTGCCGTATGCTGACGGGACGAGGGAGCGGGTCCAAAGAAACAGGTGCCATGACCGTCTATCGAGCTGTCATCTGTACATCTTCCTCCTCCTCTTCCTCCACACAGAGCAGCTGCACACTGCCAGAAAGCTCGGAACACCTGTGCATGGGCTGGGAAGTACAGTGCAGCTGTTGCAAGAGCTGGGCAGCTGGTCCAGTTGCAAGCGCGCGGCTTTAACCCTTGGCTTAGGCTCGAGTGTCCGTGTGTACCGTTAATATTAACTGTTTGTACGTATGGGCAGAGAGGGAGAGGGAGAGGGAGAGAGAGGGAGTGGGGCTTTCTGCTCGTGTGGCCCTGCCTCATAGCCTCACGTTTTAACCATAAAGGGGTCTGGATTCTCTCTCTGTCTTATGGCGTTCGCCTCTGTCTGGCTCCGCTCGAATCCACAAGTCCAAGACTCATTTACTGACGACATTCTTCCTCACGCCCCTCCGGCCACTTCTCTCGCCCAACTTCTAATTATGCCCTCTGGCTCTGGAGTCTCGTCTGGCTTCGGTGATTCTCGTCTGGCCTCGGAGACTCTCGTCTGGCCTCAGAGACTCTCGTCTAGCTTTGGAGATTCTCGTCTGGCTTAGGAGAGTCTGGTTTGGCCTCTAGGATTCTCGCCTGGACTCAAAGATTCTCGTCTGGCCTCAGTGATTCTTGTTGGCCTCAAAAATTCTCTTCTGGCCTCAGTGATTCTCGTCTGGCCTCAAAGATTCTCGTCTGGCCTCAAAGATTCTCGTCTGACCTCAGAGATTCTCGACTAGCCGCAAAGAACTCTGTTATGTTAATGTCTTTGAGGCCTCCTGTGAACCTCTATTTCGTCACCAGGCCTCCTCTTCTTGTCATTCCACTCTGACGCCCTCCTGGCTGCGTTCCACTGAGTCCTTTCCAACATTCTATGCGGCCCCTCTGATAGAGACGACCAAACAGTTGTGGTATAGTCCAGTGTGGGTCGTCCACCTCGCCGTGATGGCAGGCGCAACTTTGACGCTGATCAAAGTGCGATCTCTCTCTCTCTCTCCCTCACCAGCTGGACGTGATGTCAAATTCTCGGTCCCTTCCAAGGGATTTCTCAACTCTGTATCCAGTGGTCAGTCAAGTATCCCCACACACGCTTTAAGATGCTATCTGGACGATGGGCCTTGTACGGGTCCTCACCTCCTTCGTGATCCACCTCACTTCCACTGAATTCATTTTGATATTTTCTTGAGTATCTTCTCCTCCAGAGGCTAGCAGTAATGGGACCACCGAATCTTAAAACACATTTCGAAACTTGGTGTCCATCCAACACATAAGTTGTTAATTATATAAATAATTCCCACTTCTAGGCTCTTTTATCATTTGGATTCTTGACTGTTACTGTGTCCCTATGAAGTAACTCGGGGATGTTCCTTTGTTTTATCAATAATACATCTTCCGAACTTCACTCGCTCTTTCCTTCTCGTCCCACTGCAGTCCTTTCCGACTTCTGTGTCTCCTCCACCTCTTCTGTACTGTGGCTCTACGTTCCCCTGGCTTTATACGCCTCTAACTCTTTTACTCTTTCCTGCAGTACCTCCTCTCTGATTCCCCTCTGCTCGAACACACCTCTCGACGCCCTCGTCATGAATATTACACAGGGTTCCATAACACCTCTGGCAACCTAGGTGCTGGAATGCGGCCTTCCAGTCCGTCCTCTTAAAGAAGGTGTTAAAGATTTCATGCTCCTCTTATCCCTACTGTTCCCCTACTGTGGGTCACGTCTCTGGTAACTCGAAGCGCCTCCTCTCCCACTGCGGAATCAAAGCTTTGAGCACCAAGTGGTCTCGTTTTCCATGTGGAGGTCCGTACGTAATGTCTTCCTATGTCAAGACTGCTGTGTTTGGTTACTGGATCGGATTTTAATGATACGTAACCTAAATCCTAGTCAGTCCAGGCAATATGTCAGTGTAAATAGTTCTGCTTCAAGCACTTGAAGGATACGAGCCACCGCGTCATTTCCCGGCCGTGCAAATCCCATGTAATCCTACAGTATGTCTTTCTGTGTGAGGTTCTGTACGTCGGAACATGAACTAAACCGCCACTCTCTGCTTGATTAGCTTTGTTGCTTCTTGCACAGTCCTCATCGTTCCGTCACTGTTCCTTGCATTGATCTTGTCCATCAAATGGTCCAGCTGGTCTACATCCTCCCAGCCAACGTGTCATTTATACCATGCAAGGCCGCCATAATCCATCCATATACTGCAAGACGTTTCCTTTAGCTTAATACCGATCACTTGCGTTGCTTTCAGCCCGCTTCCCAGGTCGTCCTTTTAGCTTTAGGGACTCCCAGCTAAAGCTATGATTGATCTCGAACTCATAGATATTACTGACTTCATTTTCTCCTGTAGGTTTCTCAATAAGGTTATGAGAAGCGAAAGCTTAGAGGTGTAGGAAAAGAAACAGATATTAAGAACGGGTCACTTTGGAGTTACCAATAGCCTCATAGTAATCATATAACACTTGCCAAGTACCATAAGGTGTAGCTTTTGGTGAGGGGGCATACGAACAGCTAGTTCTCAGGAAGAGAAACCGAAGTAATATCTATATGAGGGAAAATGTTGTGGATCTACTCATCGGGTGAACCCCACCTTCGTCTTCTTGTATCTCATTTAAGGCTTATCATTACCCCTCTTTCCTGTCTTTATTACTTATTTCCTTTATTTGAGTTCTTACTCATCTCATATAATCCTGATTTATCTCTCCCCTTTGCTCTTGCATCATCTTCATCAGCTCGTCTCTAGTTCCCATAAACTTGTATGGTTAACCAACCTTACATGTTGTGTACACTCCTCATCCACCTTTCCCAAACACATTTCAGAGATCACCCAAGCATTCTGGTCCTCTTCGTTCCAGCTGGTGTCACTCAAAACATTCGTTCCTCTGGCTTTCCAAACCATACGTGAAGCGTTTCAACCCCTCTCGTTACCTCAGATCGTGTCTGTATAACTTTACCTCGCTTGCGGCGGTATGTTTTCATGCCTTCACACCTTCGCCCATGACTGAACGCATATAATCACACTCTGGGCTGTGATCTGGAGCACAGGTAGGCGTCAGTGGCGGCAACACGGGTCTGGTAGAATCACATAAAACAAGACTGTTGACATTCGAGATCTTTTGTCTCGTCGCAAAATCCTTCCACTCGCACCAAAAGCTTTCGCTCTGCCATCCGTCAAGCTACGACAGAGCACCGTTACTCACAGTTTGCTCTGAGCCACGATAGGGTAAAGTCCTCATTCTCCCGTATTTAATTCTAAATATTTTAATTATGTCCAATTTCTAATCGCTCTAGATTTAGAACAATTTGTCTGTTCAGTTTATGTTCGGTTTGCCCTACCGTCAGCGTGGCCGGGTCGTAAATTCCGATCTTGTTATTTGTAGGCAAATATCATTTTTTACTCGCAATCTGTGATTTTTAGTTTAGCCGACATTTTTCCGGACTGATTTGCAGCGGTGTAGGAACAACGCCACATTATAGTGTACCTGCATTGTACCAACATTGCTAGCGTAGGTACACTGCCACATTATATAGTGTAACTGCAATGTACCAACGTTGCTAGTGTAGGTACACTGGTACACTGTAGTGTACGTGCACTGTACCAACATTGCTAGTGTAGGTACACTGGTCCAGTTTCAACACTAGAGAGATGGAGTACCCACAAGATAGGCTTCCCTCAGCCTAATCCAGCGATGCACTTTTTTTTGACTAGGCTGATTCCTTCCCTCCTTAACTTGTCCACAAATTCCCCTGCTGAATACTCTCTCTCTCTCTCTCTCTCTCTCTCTCTCTCCGGAGAATGATACACTCCCTTAAGTAACTAACCCCCACTGCATAAATAGGTCACCACTGACGATCCTGTTTTTTTTTTCTTTTTTTTTTTATGTTGAAGGCTCCAGTCACGGACAAAAGTCCACATCAAGGCCGGGCCCTAATTGA
>JAYMFT010166146.1:0-12326 GCA_038088735.1 Panulirus argus | reverse complement strand
CTCTCTCTCTCTCTCTCTCTCTCTCTCTCTCTCTCTCTCTCTCTCTCTCTCTCTCTCTCTCTCTCTCTCTCAAGTTGCAAGGGTTTCTTGGAGGTCTGCCAGTCACCTGTCTGTTTCACACAATCTGCACATTTCTTTCTGTGCGTTTTTTAACCAGATACTGATCACCTCAGGTTTATGTATTATTTTAGCGTGCCTCACCGCTTTGCCATATCTGATGCGGCTGTTCTAATGATGAATAGCAGCGCTTCGTTCCTTTGTTCTCTTACTCAGATACTTCACAATAATTGTCTTTTGCATCGAAATCCCTTTCTGTTCTCCAGCATCTATGTGCTTTTAGTGCGTCCCTCACCATATATATTCAATTTACATTTCTAACAAGAGATACACAAAATGTTTATCCCTCGGCACAAGTGACTGAGGAGATACTGCTGTTGTCTCCCTGTATGTTTTAATGGCCAAAGACGAGATCAAGTTATTCCCACCAAGCCAGACAAGGTCATGTTTCTCGTTATGGCTCAGGCACTTGTAAATAGGGCGCGGGAGGGGGGAGGGGGGTTTGACCTTAATGTAGCCTCTACCGAGATGTCAATGACCTTGCAAAAGACGAGTCCCTGACTATATGGACGTTTAGATGAGCTTCCCTAACGGTGAGTGACCCTGACCTTAACCCTTGCGGACATGTAGACGACCCGAAGATGAGTAACCAGTTACGGGTGACCTTCTGAAGGTGTTTGACCTGCAATTACCCGATAGCAATGCATGAATGACCTGATGATGATGATAAGAGTCCTTGACCTATTCTTTACGGATGACCAGGATCGGCGAGACTGAACAACCAGTTGCGTCTTCGTTAGTGTGAGGAGAGACTGTATGTATCTCTCGGTGCTCTTCTGTGTTAATTAACTCGAAACAAGATGCAGTTGCATCTCGTAAGCACTGTAGCTTAGCTACTTCACCGGCCTTACTATCAACAGAATGTAATGATATCCATCCTAGCCCTCTGAAAAACTGTACTGATGCTTGATTATGGCTATCTTGTATCCTCCATTGGTAAGACGCACGCACACACACACACACACACACACACACACACACACACCTCCCAGGTCTGTAATATCTGTAATACTTCAGTCCTGTATTTTCAGGCAAGTAGTTGCCTAAATTCAGTAAACCGTCATTCATCTATCTATTTTACTTATTACACACACAACACACACACAGCACTGGACAAAAGAGAAGGCTTGGTGAACTGTTTGTGTCGTGACTGCCAGAAAGCATTTGGCACTGGCAGGAATATGGAGGAGACACATACCATGGATAGTCTATTTTAGTAGATGGGAACACTGGACGCATGTTAGAGGAACCTTCTCGAAATGGGTTGAGGTTACCAGCGGTGTGCCGCAGAGTTCTGTTCCGGCATCATTACTCTTCTTGATCTACGTCAATGATTGGCCAGAAGGTATGGAATCCTACCTGAATATGTTTGCAGATGATGCAAAGGTCATGAGGGACGTGAAAAGCTAGGAGGATTGCTTCAACTTATAAATGGACCTAGAAAGACTCCGAAGTTGGTCTGATACATGGTTCAGGAAGTTCACCCCGAGTACATACTAACTAATGAGGATTGACCACAGCGAAAGGTCTCAGTAGGAATATAATTTAGGAAGATACTATATAAGCTGTAGTAATCTATGTGGGAGAGAGACTAGGAAGTCGACACCGTTCCAAACCTGTCAACAGAGTCCTAACCTGAGAAGAATAGTTAACCTTTCTCTTTTCTTTTACGCTGGAGGATCCAGTCACAGTCAAAAGTCCACACTGAGGCCATGCCTTAACGGAGAGGTGAGTGAGAGGGAAAATGAAGAGAAGCGAAAGTATATACGAATTTTGGAGGAAGTGCAAAACTTGTCTTTTGAAATGTGCCAGGTCATAGTTTTTGGGAAAGACATGAGAAGGTAGAGAGTTCCAAAGCATCGAAGTGTATGGAAAGAGGCAGTTATTAAAACGACACACCTTTAAGTTGCCATCGGTCTCACTGTAATAATGTGAAGCAATAGCCGAGTATTGCGTGGTTTACCTAGTGGTGGGCACACAAGCAGCCAGCTCTCGGGAGCAAAAGCCAAAGTAATACCTACAGAAGAGTGAAAGTGAACCAACAATGAGGCGTAAGGCAAGCGGATCAAGTTTTAAAGATAGCCTGGGACAGTTTAAAAGTCGGATCGCTTTCGAGTCAACTCTGTCCATTTTGGATGCAGAGCTAGAACCACCCCAGATGTGAGAGTAGTACTCCATACAAGGACGGATCAATCCTTTGTATAAACGGAACAATTGGTCGGACGAAAAGAAAGGTCGACATCTAAAGAGGACTCCCAGTTTCTTAAAGGCAGACTTAGCTATTTTTGTAAGGTGAGGTTTCCAAGATAGAGAGAGGAATTTTCGATAGACGGGCGGGTAGAAACTGGGTTCTGGAGGCATCCAGCTTAGCCAGATTTCGTCTACCCCACTGAGATATTTTGTCCAATACTGAGTTTATTATGGAAGTTGTGTCGAGACGAGATGCAGATCGAGTCAGAGAAAGAGCAGAATTGAAGGATGTGTCTGTCCGATATTCTGTATTGCTTTTGATATCTTCATTCTCCCCATACTGGGTAGTTAAAACTTATTTCCATTGAACAGCAAGTTGTTTTCGGTTGCCCAGTTAAAGACTTCGTTTATGTCTCTTTGTAGCCTCTCCGCATCATCTACTGATGTAATTTTCAGACTTATTCTTGTATCATCTGCAAAGGTTGATATAAAACTGTGGCTCGTGTTTGCGTCAATATCAGATGTAAGAATGAGGAACTGGAGCGGTGCAAGTAAAGTTCCTTATGTTACCAAGCTTTTAACCGTGGAGGCACTGGAGTGGCATGGTTTACAACGTGTTATGATCTATTAGTTAAAAAGTTGGGTGTACATCTTTCGCATATCATGTACTGTGACACACTTGTTACATATTCAGTTCACTGCAGTTACTTCGGCGAAAATTTGTTCCGCCTGTGGTGTAAACTAGTCCGTCAGTAGAGCGTCTTGTCCCGGCCACAGGGTAGATCGTAGCCTGTGTGGCCAGGGTCAACAGCCGGCAGACCACCCGACCACTGACCATCGCCCATGTTGCCAATTACCAAGCCTCTCGCCGCAACAAATATGTCTGAAACGTGACGCACAAATTAGTTTCTCCTGCCGTTTCTGGCGCCACGAGTGTGTGTGGACGTCTCCCCACAGCATCGTCTCCTGTGACGACCACCACAGCCCACACGCAGGCAGTTTTCAGTCATCGAGTTAACATTTCTTCACATGTATGGTTCGTGTCAGTTAAAAGGATTCTCGAAATCTACTGACCATATGAAACCCAAGAACCTACTAGTGTCAGTAAACATGTATCTTGTGAGGCAAGGCTATTGTTTCAATTGCTTTAAACACCTATGGAACTCAGGGAGCCGTCGTAACACCGGGGCATATTTAGGAGGCAAGGACCAGCAGCAGAGATGACAGAGAGTACCAGCTAAACGAGGAGTGAGGAGGGTCAGTGTTAAAAGGATCTTATGTACAGTTGGCACGTTAACCTATATCCAGGATGACATTGAGTGTACTACGACTTCTTCTTATACAATGAACACGTGTGATGAACCACGGCCTCGTAGTGGTGTTCAGCTACAGATATCCAAGTTATGTCGACTCGTCTTGCATCTGTCGTTATATGCTAGAATGTCTGGCAAGAGTAGTGCGTCAAACAGATGAGGATAGAGACGATCTGCTCTGCTTAAATACCTTGAACACTATCAAGATGGTAACTGATGTAATCTTAACTATGCATGCTTCAATTACGACCCTTTTTATGTCAATCAATAGTGTCTCAATGTGATTATCAAATTACCGAAAAAAAAAATCATACACTAGGGGGTGAACTAAATTTAATCAAACAAGGACAAGTAACATTACTGATGCCTCTCAGTCTCAAAAGTGTTGGCTTCCCAGAGTAACAGAGTTGTGTTGGCACAGTAAAAGGTTGTGCTGACACAGTAACAATGTTGTGCTGGCACAGTAACAATGTTGTGTTGGCAGAGTAACAGGTTGTTGGCAGAGTAACATGTTTTCTGGCACAGTAACAGTGTTGTGTTGGCAGAGTAACATGTTGTTCTGGCACAGTAACAATGTTGTGTTGGCAGAGTAACATGTTGTGCTGGCACAGTAACAGTGTTGTGTTGGCAGAGTAACATGTTCTTCTGGCACAGTAACAATATTGTGTAGGCAGAGTAACATGTTGTGCTGGCACAGTAACAATGTTGTGTTGGCAGAGTAACATGTTGTTCTGGCACAGTAACAATACTGTGTTGGCAGAGTAGCAGGTTGTGCTGGCACAGTAACAATGTTGTGTTGGCAGAGTAACAGGTTGTGCTGGCACAATAAAAATGTACTGGCAGAGTAACAGGTTGTGCTGGCAGAGTAACAGTGTTGTGCTGGCAGAGTAAAAATGTTGTGTTGGCAGAGTAACAGGTTTTGCTGGCACAGTAACAATGTTGTGCTGGTAGAATAACAGGTTGTGCTGGCACAGTAACAGTGTTGTGTTGGCAGAGTAACATGTTGTTCTGGCACAGTAACAGTGTTGTGTTGGCAGAGTAATATGTTGTTCTGGCATATTAACAATGTCGTGTTGGCAGAGTACCATGTTGTGCTGGCACAGTAACAGTGTTATGTTGGCAGAGTAACATGTTGTTCTGGCACAGTAACAATGTTGTGTTGGCAGAGTAACAGGTTGTGCTGGCACAGTAACAGTGTTGTGTTGGCAGAGTAACATGTTCTTCTGATACAGTAACAATGTTGTGTTGGCAGAGTAACAGGTGGTGTTGGCAGAGTAACAGTGCTGTGTTGGCAGAGCAACATGTTGTTCTAGCACAGGAACAATGTTGTGTTGGCAGAGTAACATGTGCTGGCACAGCAACAGTGTTGTGCTGGCAGAGTAACATATTGTTCTGGCACAGTAACGATGTTTTGTTGGCAGAGTAACATGCAGTGCTAGCCCAGTGACAATGTTGTGTTGGCGGAGTAACAGTGTTGTGTTGGCAGAGTAACAGCTTGTGTTGGCAGAGAAACAATGCTGTGTTGGCTGAGTAACAATGTTGTGTTGGCAGGACAACAGTATTGTGGTGACAGAGTAACAATGTAAAGCTGGCTGAGTAAACAATGTTGCGTTGGCAGAGGAACATGTTGTGCTGGCAGAGTAACAGTGTTGCGTTGACAGAATAAATGTTGTGTTGGCAGAATAAGTGTTGTGTTGGCAGAGTAACAGTGTAGTGTTGGCAGAGAAACAATGCTGTGTTAGCTGAGTAACAATGCTGTGTTGGCAGAACAACAGTATTGTGGTGACAGAGTAACAATGTAATGTTGGCTGAGTAAACAATGTTGTGTTGGCAGCGTAACACTGTTGTGCTGGCAGAGCAACATGTTGTGATGGCAGAGTAATAGTGTTGTTTTGGCAGAGCAACAGTGTTGTGTTGGCAGAGTAACAGCGTTGTGGTGACAGAGCAACAGTGTTGTGGTGGCACATTCATAGTGTTGTGTTGGCGATAAAAGTGCGAAGGTGGAAATAAAATGTGCAGGCACAGTGATGATGATGTCGTGACACAGTAATAATCATGTGGTGGTATGGTAATGATCTAATGGAAGCACAGTTACAATATTGTTGTGGCACAGCAATTATGTCTTGGTGACACAGAAGCAATGTTGTGGCAGCACCGTAATAATGCTGTGGTGGCACAGACACAATGTCGTGTTCACCAAACCTTGTAAGCAACACGTAATATTTTCCGTAATCCCAGCTCTTCTCCATCCGCTCTCTACCCATCATTCCTGAGCAAAAGTTTACAGCTTCATTAGCAATTCTGCGGCAATCATTAGCCAAGGCAAGTCGAAAGAGCTGCATCTATAATGCATGAACAACTGGGCTTCCATCAATCCTTTTTTTTTTTTTTAAATACTACAAAATTTCGAGGAAGTTTTGAAGGAAGCTCAAGATTTCTGTGGAACCCCGTTGAAAAACAGCAGAGTAACAGTGTTAAGGTGACACAGAAACAACGCTGTGGTGGCACAGTAATAATTATGTTGTGGTGGCACAGAAAACAATGTTGCTGGGGCACAGTAACAATGCTATGGTATCAGAGTGACTTAACAGCTCAGTCTCCTTTACTCCTCCATCTTCGCCGATCTTGCCTGAGCAGGGCCACAAATTGAATCAGCCAAACCTAATACAAAGCGTTCACATTTCAGGGTGTTCACCGTTGGAACGAAAGGAACTTTGTGCACGTAGCAGACATACGAAATATTCAACACACCATGAGAGATGTACTTGCGGAATGGTTACTCTTATCCTCCTGGCTAAAAGGAGACATGTATAAACCAACTAGTTTGTTGTAAACCAGCACCAAAACACCGCAACAAGAATTTCACTCCTCTGCGCCCCTCGTGTTGACAGGAACACAATGATGCACGGTGACGTGGAGATGTGCCAGGCAAGTCATAACACTTCACAACTTCCGAGTTGACGAATCAGCTCAAGAACGAGTGTCAACTCAAATGCAGAAGAAAAAATAAAACCGGAGGACCAGCCTCCAAAACCGTAGCTCCTTCATTCCACCTAGAGAGACGGAACGGGAAGGTTGCTACCCCTATCCGTCCCAGCTGGGTACAAATCAAGAGATCGTCTCTCTCCTGCTGAATAGACTAAGAAACAAGAGGTGCGTGCGCTGCCTAATGCCGCGCCACGAGGTAAGTATATTGGAAACAAAACTAACGAACTCATTAACTTCCAAACAATTCTATATGCTATAATGTTTGTTCTCTGGATAATTTGAACGTCCCATCATTCACTACTCCTTAAGTTATAGGACTTGCAAAATAAAAGATATCCTTATTATTATGCTAACTTATGCAAGTACGTATCCAAGAATCTAATTAATTTGTCACCTCCATAGTGGGTACGTGTGATGTAAGCAGGAAGTTTCTCTTACGTACTGTTCTCGAGTTATCATGCTAACATGAATGTGTACACGCGCACAACACAGGAAACAGGACACACTGTTCCACACACACTCATGTAGCAGCAGGTCATAAAAGAACAACAAATCCTGTTCTGAATTTCCCCAGGAGGGATGGTCTTCTCCAGACTGTCAACAAGGGACTCCTTTAAAGCGCCTCGACTCCCGCAACAGAGGCCACAGGACGCTGCCAGCCAGGCGTCCGGTCAGATAAGGCCTCGTAAAGAAGATGAAGGAGTCAGAGGACGTGTGTATCCCCCGCAGCGAGGGAATGATGAGATCATCCGACATCCCGCTGCTGCCTTAATCCCTTGTCCTCTACCTACCGAGCAGCGAGTCAGTCAAGATAATGGCCTCCATAACTCATTTTCACATTTGCTGCGTCAGGATGCCAGAGGCTTTCCAGAGAGAGGTCGTGCTGAAAGGGCTGTCTGTTCATCAGCCCCCCTTGTGACCTCCCATCTTGAGAGAGACCCGTGAGGTACAATCTTTCCGGCTCACCGCCGTTATGTTTGGCCTCAAGCACGACTGAAAACCTGTGAACGACGAAGAGATGAACGACTCCACGACATATTAAAGCAATGAGTCAGAGAATGATGGAGAAACCTGGAGTCGATATACAACATTACACGAGGAGTCTGCAAATGAAGACGGTGAACTAAGAGAAAAATGAGAAATACAACGAATCGGTGCTAGACGGTAAAAGGACCAGGACGTTCAAGTCTCAAAGAGGCAACAGGTTTGAAACTGACGGCCGAGTTACCAACAGGTCCGCCCAATATGGAAAGAAAAGAGAGGACCAACACTAGGAAGAAGCAACGCTCTCTCCGTGAAGTAAGTATGGCCATTAATACCGTGACCTAGAGGGTGGACACTGAGACCCAGACCAGTCCTTCAGGCCGGCCACCTTCGCGACTCACGGGAACAGAACTGACTCCGACACTCTAACTGATACTGTGGGTGACGCTGGTGGGATGATACGGGATCTGAGCACCTACCATTTGCTCCTAAGAAGTGACCAATAACCGAATATGAACTTTGCCTCCTAGTTATATCATCATCCACTACCATGAGCCACACGAAGACAATGGCATATTCTTCGGTCTTTAGTGACTTGAATTCATCAAAATTCATCCTCCAATCTAAATTCACGCATGACATCTTACTTGGCGTCATCGTTCATGTCAATGGCGGAAGTCATGAAAATTTGTGGTCCTTTTTGCACTAACTACCTATACAGAATAAAAGTGAGTCACTGTTTATTAATATTGTAAACATTTAGCTCAGAAATACCAAAAGCCAACCGAACATTACTATTCTAAACACGTCCTCTTTGTGTTGGGGTCAGTAATCGCTATTTATAAGTCTGAGGAGTTCAACTTCAGCCAAACATTAATAACGTATACACTGTAAATAAACCCTGTATTTCGAGGAGACACAGATTCCAGGAATAAAAATAGGCTTTCATCGCTGATGCTCGTCTCAGGCAGGATGACAACAGCCGCTGGCTCATAAGAATACGAACGAGACAAAAAATATCTGCCTGGCCTAACGCACGGATTTTTTTTTTTTTTCTTTCTTTTTGCTAACTCACCAAACAGCCCGCAACTGGTTAGGTTTCGTAAAGTCTGGTCGCGTGTCCTCAAATAGGAATTTATGATCTTAGTAGTTCTCTTGTTCAAAAACCGCTACACTGTGAATGAACCAAAGTGAGTTGAGTTACCTGAATGAGATCTATCTCGTTAGATCTACCACGAAAGATTTTCTAATCAATATCTAAATTTGTTCTATAACGTCCTTGGTATTCCTGGTGGCCAGCATCTCACTAGTACACATACTTATGACTTACTTCGTCTCCAATAAAACTGAAAATTGAAACGGTCTGACACACCAAACGGGATGCAGTTTTTACACCTTTTATATCTTCATGAGATTTTTGTCAACAGTCTAGACAGGACAGAAGTCTTACGTCAATGATTGCAAGTCCTGGTACAACAGGCTGCGAGGTGCTGACGTGCAGCTGAAGACAGCTGACACTGATGCCACGAGCCAGTTTAGATGACTGGCTGTTGGCATGGTTTAATGACTGGCTGTTGACATGGTTTGATGACTGGTTTTTGGCAAGGTTTGATGACTAGCTGTTGGCACGGTTTGACGATAGGTTGTTGGCACGATTTGATGACTGGCTGTTAGTACGGTTTTATTATTGGTTAGTGTTTCCAAATCTAATGCTTGCCGAGAAGCAACTTTAATACCCAAAATATACATGTAAAAATCCTAGAGAGGATCGGAGTATCACAGACTGTCACCAGTGCATCTATCTCATCACTCCAGAGTAGCAATCGAACTCCAGGAACTGTGAGAATTAAAATGCTGAAGAGATGAGGTTAAGTTCTTGATCGGTCCTACCATCCTCCTCTGATGTATTTTCTCTTCTCCAGATCAAAAAAATCTTCTCCCCTTACCATCCATTTGTAAGCTTCACTGATGGCTAGCTGGCTCTCTCTCTCTCTCTCTCTCTCTCTCTCTCTCTCTCTCTCTGTCTCTCTCTCTCCCATTCCTAACAACTTAGGAACCTCCATGATAAAAAAAAAAAATTGACGAGACCACATTCCGTCCTCCTGTTTTCCAACCCTTCCCCACCTTAAGACATCTAAGTCTGCCTCTAAGAAACTGGGTATTCTGTTTATATGTTGAAACTTCTTTTCTTCTGAACAGTTGCCCAGTTTATACAAGGGATTGATTCGTCCTTGTATGGAGTACTTCTCTCACCTTTAGGGTGGTTCTAACTCTGCATCCTTATTGGACAGGGTAGAGTCGAAAGCGGTCCGACTTATATACTGTCCCAGGCTAACTTCCAAACTTGACCCCCTTGCCCTACGCTGCAATGTTGGTTCACTTTCCCTCTTCTATAGATATTACTTTGGTTTTTGCTCCCGAGAGCTGGCTGCTTGTGTGCCCTCACCGCTAGCTAGACCACGCAATACTTAGCAGGCTGCTGCATTACATAATTATGGTGTGGCCATCGGCAACTCAAGGGTGTACCTTTTTGATAACTTTCTCTACACGTCGAAGCTTTAAATACTTTTTCCTGTCTTTTCTTTTTCCGTTTCTTAATTCTCCCTTATATTTCAATTAAGGCCAGGCCTTGATGTGGACTTTCGTCCGTGACTGGAGCCTTCAACATGAGAAAAAAAATGAATATATGTGTAAAGAAGGTCCGTTATTTTTGTTTTCATATGATTAGCATTTACCTATATGCTTTGCTGATCAAATACCACATACAAATATACTATTGTTGTACAGCTAAGTTTGATGGCACCATATACATCTCTGGGTTTCAAGTTCGTAAATTTTTCACATTCTATGTAACAGGCTAGTATGTTTGCCATGGAAAGGGCACCGTTCTCATATGTTGTGTATCTATCCATTGTTCATTCTCATATTTACTTTTAAAAGGCAATTAATCCCTCACAGTCTAGAATTTCAGTGATAAAATTTGAGCATAGTATATCGGCTGCTGTGCAACAGACATTGATTATTGGTGTTCCATTTCCCTGGCTGGGAGGCAACAGACTGTTTCTGTTGACTGGCTGGAAGGCAACAGACTGTTTCTGTTGACTGGTTGGCACATCCTCCTCCACAGTCATTACAGGTTAGTACCACTTGTACGTATGTAGCATCACAACCTCATGGGATATTGACTATTTCTTTTATTTTTTTGTCTGATAATATTCGTAGCTATGATGATCTGGTACACAACATCCTGCCAGTTCTGCTGTACAGTGATGTCGTCCTCTTGGACAGAAGTCTGTTCCAAAGATTTTCTTTTTTCTGTGCTCTGCATAATTCTTCAGATCAGAGTATAGGCAAGCCTCCTTCCGTTTATACCCACATCTGCTGCCCTCTCTCTCACCTTTTCATTCCATGATGGACTGAACAGTTACAACGAAATAATAGCAGATGTCATCCCCACAACCTCAGGAAGCCTTGGTGGGTATAGTGTTTATATGGCTAGTATATATGGCTCAGTATAAGTACTCCTTATAAAGCATGTACAAATGCCCTGCACAGCGGATATCCTTCTCTGTCACATCCTTCCACTGAAAAAGCATATATTCACTCCTTATTCCATTGACCGGAACAGTATTCTGATACTGATCGTAAAACATTTCCATCCACTTCATAAATCTATTAGCACATCCCATTGTACTCAGTTTTCACACAAGAAGCAATAATGATTCCATCAAATAATTTCGCTTGGTCTAAATTTGTTAACACCTGCTGCAGTATTGTGATCACATACATGATGTGAAACATCTCATATTGTGTTGTTAGAGTGAACAATGGACGTGCCCTTAACAGTACAATATTGTTCTCCAGACAAGATCTTGTAAATCACTGTCTTAATCTTGTTTAGATGTATCTTTAATGTCTCTTTATGACAGTTTGGTATACATTTTGGTCTTCTGTTTCCTATCAGTTTTAAATCTCTTCTTTTTTTACGGCAGATTTTAATAATCTTTACAAACAACTCTGACCCCAAAACAAACTATCTCATATTTATTTACCATTGTTTCTCGATGCTGCAATATCTTTTTTTTTTATTTTTTACTGTCACGTTTAAATAACGCTAGATTTTCATTTTCCTAATGTAAGGTAATCAGTATTAGTACTTACTACCACCATATTCTGATCTGAGAAAAAATAAAAGCAATTCTACACATAGCTTAAGTGTAATATACAATGCTGTATTTTTTGTTGCATTCTTGCGTTTTGAAACATCTTATCTTTTTTGTTTTTTAGAAATGAGAAAGGTATTATCATTGTTGCTAATGTCTCGAGAGAAGGTAATACAGTTACAGTCACCTGTTTTTGTCACATTCTCACCATCGTGCCCGAGCTGGTCATTCATCAGGATATAACTATAGCTCCCCGCCTCTGGTGGGCTTATCATATTTATCAAAGGAACTTTGCGATCACTTACGTCAACTGCGAGTCATGGAATACAACCTTCGCACACCATGAACGGCTTCTCCTCCACCTCTCTCATAAGTCAGACTGGAATCAAGTGCCTCTCCTTCCACTGCCTCCCTAATTGGTTTGTGAACAAAGCTTACTGGAAAGCTAGGAAGACATTATATGCTCCCAGTAACAAAAATGTTATAAATGAGGATAGGTCTAAATGTGTAGTTCTTCCCAATTCTCCCAACTTAGCTAATCTCAGAAGTGTACTAAAGAACAATGCTTGTA
>JAYMFT010166136.1:0-12326 GCA_038088735.1 Panulirus argus | reverse complement strand
CTCATTGTGCCTAAAACAAAATATGCAATGTAGAGACACTGTTTTCACAATTATAGTGCAAATTGTTTATTTTTTTATTTCGACAAAGCATCGACCGTAATTATTGAGAAATGTCTCACGTTCGTGCTTACCATAACTCTTCTGAGACAGTCTTTATATTCATTTTAAAATCCATCGAATCCATCCGTAAAGATGATTGCTTAATTTCTTGCCTTTGCGCAGTGTGGAGCGCTGACGGGCGGAGGTAAATATTTACTTTCCATATGCCGCTTAGAGCGATCGATTCTCCGTATTAAAAAAAAAAAAGATTCGCAAAACGATCGATTTTGTTTGAAAAGAGAGAATATGTGACGGCAGGACTTTGTCTAAAGTAAACCCCCCAAAAAGTGGTGAGGTGAGGTCTTTAAGTAACATAGCCTAACATAGCTTTGAGGGTAGGGGGAAAGGCTGAGTTATACGGCAAGGAACTAAGTAACATGGCTCAACTTAGCCTAGCCTAGTCTGAAAGCTCTGAGGGACTGGGAGAAGGTTGGGTTGAATATAACGAAACGAAGTAACATAGCGTAGAAACGAAGTAACGTAGCTTAGCGTAGAAACCAAGTAACATAGCTTAGCGTAGAAACCAAGTAACATAGCGAAGAAACCAAGTAACAGCTTAGTGTAGAAAACAAGTAACATAGCGTAGAAACCAAGTAACGTAGCTTAGCGTAGAAACCAAGTAACATAGCTTAGCGTAGAAACCAAGTAACATAGCGTAGAAACCAAGTAACATAGCTTAGCGTAGAAACCAAGTAACATAGCTTAGTGTAGAAACCAAGTAACATAGCGTAGAAACCAAGTAACATAGCCTAGCTTAGAAACCAAGTAACATAGCCTAGCTTAGAAACCAAGTAACATAGCTTAGTGTAGAAACCAAGTAACATAGCGTAGAAACCAAGTAACATAGCTTCGCTTAGCCTGAAGGCAATTGAGAAGGTTCGGGTGCAACACGAAAAAAAAAAAAACACTAACATAGCCTAACTTAGTATACCTTCCTGTCTTGGCTTACTCATGTAAATTTAACGCCATAGTAAAGTTACTGTTTTCCGCCCTTTTCAAGATAATGCCTGCTGCAGCAAGCAAGGACTGGTGAAAATCACTGTAGTGAAGAAAGCACTCCGAGAATGGCGATGCTCGCAAAGTGTCGTCTGTCTGAAGCCTCGCTTGTCGGAACCGTCATTCGCCCTGAGTACGCTGCCCTGACACCACAGAGTTCCTCCACTTTCTCGACGAGGAAATGATGACACACACACACACACACTTCCCAGACACTTAAGACGCTTGGTGGTGGAATTTACAAGTAAAGTGCCTGGGTTTTGATGCCCGGAAGCGATCGTGTGGGGCGATGATGCACGATAAAATCGAAAGAATTCCAGGAAAGGCCCGACGTACCGCCCGACATTAACGCGAGTGTATTAGCCTGAAGAATAGTACATTCAACAAGCGGCCCGGATTTAGGATAAAGCCTTTAAGTGAAAGCTTGTTTTTTTTTTCTCTCTCTCTCTATCTCCACCAGGAAAACGTTAGAAACAAGCTTAAATCGTGAGAAACATTTGCAAAGTTACGACTTGGCGCTGGATCATCTCATTATTGGGCGACAGATCCAGTCTTTTCTCCCCCCCGTCTCCCGTCGTTTTGCGATGTTCGGGTGACTTACAATTTATATAAAAAAAGGTAATTGCAGTACTAAACCGGTGGAGGGAGAGTGAACATTTACGCCGACTGAGCTTCGGAGGTATCTGGACCCAAGTGTGGACGACCCTAGCATTAATTGTGTTGACACTGTCATGATTATAGCTTGATTAACTGTTTCATGATTACACTTTGTTCGTGAGCAGTTGGTGTAGTGAAACTTGCATTCCATATGTAAATATTTCTTAGATTTATCATAATATGGTTACTGATTTGTATCAGTGATGTAATATGACAGCTTCGCATCACTTGTATATTAGGGCAGTTTTGTAGTCTGATGTGTTAGGGCAGTTTTGTGGTCTGATGTATTAGGGCAGTTTTGTATTCAGTGATGTGTTAGGGCAGTTTTGTATAGTTAGTGATGTATTAGGGCAGTTTTATAGTCAGTGATGTATCAGGGCAGTTTTGTTGTCAGATATTTTAGGCCAGTTTTGTAGTTACATATATTAAAGCAGTTTTGTTGTCTGATATATTAGGACAGTTTTGAAGTCTTTTAGAGGAGTTTTGTATAGTCAGTGATGTATTAGGGCAGTTATCACGGCTGTATTAGGACAGTTTTTTTTTTCCTAAACAATACAGTTAAGCCATTTTAACCATGACTTGAGAAGATTTTCTGACCCTCACGTTTGTAATCACGAGACACGAGTCAAAAGGCCTCTTCCTTGCCCCTCTTTTGTGACCTGTGGAAGTCGTGACGCGCCAAGGGCCAGATATCCCTTGGGAGAAGTGGATATAGTCTCTCTCTCTCTCTCTCTCTCTCTCTCTCTCTCTCTGACGTAAGTAGTGCAGTCATTCCCCAATCACATTATGACTTGACGAGCCGTACATTAAGTTTCATTTAATTACCGTCGTTGTAATGATTGTGCGTCTCCCTCCACGGGGAGACATATTGCCGTTTCGTCTTATCGTTCTTTATTGTCATCATTATAATCTTTATTGTAATATTTTCTCTCTTAAAATCGACAATGATAGCGTCATTCCTTCAATTATTTTGTCCCAGTTGACTCGAAACGTAATAGGTACGTCCCTTGGCTCACTAAACCCAGGCTAACTATTTCAATCTTTTTAAGTTGTTTTGGAAAGGTTTTTGAGTCGTCAGAAGTCATTCGAACCTAAAATAAAGTATATTTCGGACACAGGTTGCTGCCTAGAGCCGTTAAAAGTGAAGTCCCGGACGTCAGAAGGTGGAAATTGTGATTTGAGTTTCGCTTACGTTGTTTTATACGAGTCGGAGGTCACTATAGAGGAATATATTAATCTCTTGGCCATTACTTGGCCAGTTCTGGGCCATATATTTCTGGCCAGTACTTGGCTATGTAACAGACTGTATTCATGAGATTTTTGAATCCAAGATTGTATCTTTGCATGACCCATTCTATACGCATGTATCAAATACGTTTATTGACATTTTTTTTTTTTTACCATTGTTTTGGGTCAGAATTCACAAAAGATGTCATGCCACTTACCTCGCATAATGCCAGTGACGTATTTGTGACAACCCTTATTAAGGTTTTTATAAGGGTCGAAGGTTACCAAAGATTATTATTATTATTATTATTATTATTATTATTATTATTATTATTATTGGTATTATTACTATTATTACCATTATTGTTACTATTATTATTATTATTATTGCTTTTTTTCTGACTAATCTAGTTTTATTTATCGTGTGTTGATAACACTTGCTCATGTCCGGCTGCGTCTTCCAAATGATCTCTGTGTAATTTTGCATAAGGATATCTAAGGTGTTCTGTACACCTACATGCCGATGGCGTCTCCAGCCGGCCAGATGGTGTATCCAGTGGAAGGCAGAAGACACTCACACACACACACACACACACACACACAGGCAGGCCTGAAATGCGTTCTGCCATAGAATTTTTTTTTTTCTGCGTTCTAAGCCAGAGGTTCTCATATAGCTGCTCGGTGGGGCTTTAGGAAAGACGCTTCCCATGCGAATATATTATCCACTTCAGCGACGCCATTTGCAGGTCATGGTGGTGTCAGCAGGCCTTGGATTGTATTGGCCTTGGGACGCACAATGCTGCAAGCCAAGGCCCACACCTTAGGCTGTGGGAGAAGTCCTCGCATTTATCTGGCCCTTATGACATCAAAGCATTCATACGTACAGACACACCTAGTATGCATACGCATACACATCGACATACATATATTTCCGCATGTGGTTATGTATTTTTTATTGATGCTGCCCACAGAGAAAACTGAATCTTCTTTCTTTCCTTCACAGAGTGCGTGTGGAATATTACGTGAACGAAAATACCTTCAAGGAGAGACTTCACCTTTACTTCGTCAAAAATCAACGATCCAGTAAGTTGACATCAGTTATAAGTTTTACCGTGCGAGGCTGACATCATTGATGAGTTTTTCCGTGTGAGACTGACATCAGTGATTAGTTTGAGTGAGGCTGACATCAGTGATGAATTTTCCCGTGTGAGGCTGACATCAGTGATGAGATTGAGTGAGGCTGACATCACTGATGACTTCTCCCGTGCGAGGCTGACATAAGTGTTTATCTTTACCGTGTTCACTGACCACTATTATTTTTACCGTGTAGAGCTGACATCATTTATGAGTTTTAGCGTGTAAAGCTGACATCAGTGATGAGATTGACCGTGTGAGGCTGACATTATTGTTACGTTTTTCTGTGTGGGACTGACATTATTGCTAAGATCTACTCTGTAAATTTGACATCAGGTATGAGTTTTACTGTGTAAATCATTCTATTTTTTAGGAACTTTTAGGCATTTACATATTAACATTTTGATGGATGCTAAGGCATTTACATGTTTACATTTTGTGTGTGTGTGTGTGTGCCTACGTCCGGGACGTGTGTACTGGAGTGGACCTAAGGACACACTGAAAGGAAAACAAAGAATCATTTTGGCTTTAAAGTATGAAAAATTGTCGATGGCTCTGTAGGAGTGGGTTAAAGTGGGCGTAGTCTCTTTGGGGTGTGTGTAGGTGTGGATGCGAGTGTAGCGGTGGGTTAGTGGTGTAGTGGGGGAGGGAGTTCTACACTCGTGGGGCGTCATCTCTTGTACTGTACGGGGAGGGAGTCCTACACTCATGGGGCCCCATCTCTTGTACTGTATGGGGAGGGAATTCTACACTCGTGGGGCCCCATCTCTTGTACTGTACGGGGAGTTCTACACTCGTGAGGCCCCCTTCACTTGAACGTGCTCTTCTCTCAGACAGCTTTTTAAACTTGCGTACCGTGTCTCTGTCTCTATGCTTTCATCAAATACTTATTTCGCTCTTCCACAACTCCGATCCTCCTGTTGAAGTACTTCGCTATACACCTTTCGTAAGTTACTTATTTGACATCTCGCTGTTGCTTGTCTTTGTTTTATCTTTGCATCTCTCACAAAGAACTTTTCACTATCGATCGTGTTAGTTTCACCAGTGAACTTGAAGACTGCAATCGAGTGGGTCATTTTCTCACCTTTCCCTTCCATGACGGGCATAACTGTGGCCTCCTGACCCTCGTATTGTACGTAGGTGCCATAATTGCTGCCCTCCTCTGAACCCTCTCCAGGAGATCTGTGTTTCATTAAGTTTCATCGCCCAACCTGAGATGACTCCCTGGCGGCAGTCCTCGTAACATGGGGTTCTGGTGAGTGATATTATGCGGACCGAAAACTAGGGCGTACCATCAACAGCAAGGCCCCACGGATCTGTTCCGTGGTTTCTCTGGTCTGCTTCATGTCCCTCTGGTTCGTTTCGTATCCCCCTGGTTCGTTTCATATTCCCCTGGTTCGTTTCATATTCTCCTGGTTGTTTTCATATTCCCCTGGTTGGTTTCATAATCCCCTGGTTCGTTTCATATCCCCCTGGTTCGTTTCATATTCCCCTGGTTCGTTTCATATTCCCCTGGTTCGTTTCATATTCCCTTGGTTCGTTTCATATCCCCCTGGTTCGTTTCATATCCCCTGGTTCGCTTCATATCCCCCTGGTTCGCTACTTATCCCACTGGTTCGTTTCATATCCCTTTGGTTCGTTTCATATCCTCCTGGTTCGCTCTTTATCCCCCTGGTTCGTTTCATATCCCCCTGGTTCGGCCCACTGACAGCGACGTCAATTGTGTACTAATTTGTTTTATAACAAAATCGATGCTTCTCGAGTCCTTCTCCCCACCAGATGTCAGTGTTGGTGGATATAACGTCAACTGCTTTGAATACTCGTCTCTCATCAGTGACTTCACTCTTTTCACTTTCTCCAAAATTCGTAAATACTTTTCCATGTCTTTTCTTTCTCCGTTTCATAATCCTCTCTATATTAAACAATATTTACCCGGAATACTTCGGCCTGTGTTATTTCCTTTCTCACTTACAGTTAACCGCCATTATGCAATGTTTAGATGGACCATCCACCAGTCTTTATCAACACTGCTCTGCGGGTTTATTTCTGTAGTTGCGTTCCCCAGTGCGTCATGTGTAAACGGACCATCCGCCAGTATTCCTTGAGACTTTTAGGTGTCAGTTACTAAGAGAGTCAATTGTCTTTCTAAACTGCCTTTCATATTTCCATCAGTGTCGTTATTTCTACCGAAGGAAAGATTCGTTTAGGCTTCATCTTTGTTGTAACTTTCGTCTCAAGAGTTCCGGCAACATGTGGTTCGTTTGACCCTCTTAGGTCTCGTTGAAGCTTCGGCTCGGATATATATTTTTCAACATTTACAGTAAATCCATCAGCTTTCGTATTCTGTGGATTGCGTCCGACTCGAGAGCGCTCTGAAGCATATATTATTGGTTCGTGTGGCTAATTTTGCTGCCAAATCTCATCTGATGGCGTCCGTGTTTGCCTCTTGGATATTCTCTCCTCCATTCATCGTCCTTTGATAACGTTTCATCTGACGAGGACCCGGCCGTATCCATCATGGCCTGTGAGTTCAAGTCGCTTGAGTACCAAATGGTTTCTTCACTCCACAGGGAATGTAATCCTGTTCCTTTTTTGAGCCTGTGTGTATTTTCTGTACTTTTCTTTTTTTCAGCTTTGGAATTGCACTTGCCCTATCTGTAGTCTTTAGCACTTGTGCTCTCTGAATTCAGTCCCTCGCTAACCTTTCTTCCTCCTGTAAAACATCATTTGCTTCCGGGACAGAATACTCAAACAATCAAATATCTCTCTGCCTCCAGTTTGAAGTTAAATGATTCCGATTTAGTCGTCTCTGGTTCTTTTAAGAATCTGTAATTCCACCTCCGTGGATTCAGTCTGAATCCTCCGTACCTCACCAAACTTGCCACCGTAAACCTCATGCATTTTCCCTAATGATCAGAACCCCAGATATGGTTCCTGGCTGCTCCCAACAGCTACCGTTCTCTAAACACGTCCGTTCCCCCCCATTTTTCTTTTCTTTTATGGATGTCCCCGGAAATCTGTACTTCTTTACCGGCCTGAGGTCTTTGTCTGTCTCTTCTTTACCCTCAGAATTGCTTCCCGGTCTGTGTCTCTCTCTGTGTTCCCTTCGACAGTCTTTGTTCCCCGCGTGACCCTACTGTGTGTACTTTCCCTGATTGGGCTATTTCAGGGGTCCTCAGAGAACTCGGCCCCCTCTTGTGTGTCTGACCACTGCTGGCGGTCTTGAGAGCTTTCCGTCTGTTTTCTCATTTGATCTTAAAATTTCTTTTGTCCGATTCCTTCGCCCACGAGCTATGCCTGTTGGTCTCGGTCTGCGCCAGCCACTCCGTTACCCGTAAGGCCACGTAGCGCCGCCGTCATTCGCTCCCTCCATCTCATCGTGTCCAGTTACAAGACCCCCAAAGATGGCCTTCTGTTCACCATCTTTCTTTTTCTGTTGGCAACTCTGTGCTTGGGATGATTCCATCGCTGTTTCTGTCCAGTAGACAGCGTCACTTCAACGTTGTTCTCTCAAAATATCTGCAAAATGTTCCTCCTGAATTTTGAATTTGATTGAGGCCAGTGTTTGTTGACGAGCGTCCTGGTTGCCAGTTAAAGATAAGGAACAAGTTTATATATATATATATATATATATATATATATATATATATATTTACTGTTCTACTTTCGTCTTGTCATAATTTTTTTACGTATAAATTTTTGATTACTCATAATTCCCATCGTATGTTTTTATTTATATATTGACAGTCTCTCTATAATTTCCCCCAAAAATATAGTTTCAGGAAAAAGACACTTGGCATCTCTCATTAGCCAGACCGCTCTACTAATCCACAGGTCTCACACACACACACACACACACACACACACACACAAACAAACAAACAAACAAACAAACAAACAAACATTCCTAAGTTGGGTACTCTTGTATCGAGTAGCCCCCTAGGACAGGACGAACACCTGGGTTGGGTGTGGGTGTGCGGACTGCTGCAGCCGCGCCCAGGGTTCGAACCCGGGCGGGCCCCTCACTCCTGGTGTGTGTGTGTGTGTGTGTGTGTGTGTGTTCAGATGTAGTACATGAGGATGTGGGTGTGTGTGTGTGAGAATCCATTGGCAAGTCTCTGTGTCGCGTCTTGAGGAGTGTTCGTTGCGCTGTCTGCATTCTGTGACATGATCAATGCTCTTTGGGGGCACAGAAGAAAAGAGAAATTATGAAAATGAGTTATTGATTAATCTTGTGATTAGTCTGTGTGAATGTGTGTGTGAGTGTGTGTGTGTGTGTGTGTGTGTTTTGCTTATTTGGGCTTGGTAACCATTCACCAATCGATGTTTTAAAATGAAAAAAGAATATTAGAATTATTAATAAAACACAGATATTAAAAGAGGTTTTAAGATAGTATGGATGTTGTCTCTGACAACACATACTGGCAACAAGTATGAGATAGCGTTGAGAAAATTCAGTCATTCATAAGCATATTTTTTTATTACTATATTTTGAGTAAAAGGGAAGGGTGATGTACATAGCTGATTGAGTACTCTGATATTGTGACTTGAATAGAAAGCAGCCTGGTCCTCTTCCTCTCTAGAGATGAGATTAAAGTTGGGATATTTTATAATGGTCTTCGGTTAAAATCTACAGGGCAAGAATTGCACAGAAAACGCGTTCTCTTAAGCCGTAAGGGCTAAAGAACGCTTGGCGCTCAACGAGACGACGACCCTTGGGTATGATGACCCTAAAGCCTTTGACCTGACCCTCCAAGGTCAGGTCATAGGTCACGCCATCATACCAGAAGGTCATATCCTCCACTCCGTGGGCCGTACCGACATGTTCCAGGTCGGTGTTAAGGGTGAAGTGTTAATGTTTTTGTTGACGACGTGTCCGGAGTGTTAATGACCCGAGCTGGGCAGTAATTAGTATGTTAGTTAGGCTTTAGGCCTCTCTGTTGCATGGGTCATTAATACCGTCATCATCCTCATCATCGTCGGGCTGTAATGTCCACCAGCCGAAAGCTCAACAACACCTTCAGGTGTTAATGATGTTTTTAATGACCACATATACTGACTATGGCCCATGAAGTCTGGGCAGGAACGTGACTGAAGTCATGTACTTGAAGTCCAGCTGGGCAGTTATCATGGTTCCTTTCCCGTGAACGGCCTCGTCTTCGGACGGAAGGGAACGTGTACAGAGTAGGTCGCAAACGTTCCGAAAGACTTTTCTTGGGGGGCTCGGTTCTTGGCCACAGTTTTCTGGTACAACAGGAGGGGAAGGCCTGCGTTGGAGGGACGGCGTCAGAGATAAAACACCACGTCATGGAAGAGGTACTGGAAGGGAGGTGGAATGAGGTAGCTGATTGTAGAGATGAAGGGCTTGGGTTCTCTGTGGACAGAGGAGCTATGGAGGTCAGCCTTATCTCTAGCAACAGCTGCTGTGATAAGGACAGGATGTGGGAGAGGCTGGCGGGTCTAGATAGGAAAAACTACATATAATATTTACTTCAAGGCATTGTATTTTGCTCTTCTGTATGATAATGTGAAGATAACTTTTTTGGCTTCTGTATAAGAACCATGTAGGAGTTTTTGCGTAGATTTATTGCTGGTGTCATGATGTGTATGGTTGGATTCCAGGCTATGTAAAGTGAGAAGGGCAGAGAACTGAAGACCTGATGGTCTGTGACGAAGTTATCTGCTGAGGACAGTAGATATGTCGTAAATTCCATGAAGTATACAGATGTACAGAGGATGTTAAAGTATAAGGCTCCTCCCCAAATACCACAATAGATGGAGACAGGATAGTAGAGCAGATGACTCCTACATACCTATGACAATAGATGGAGAAAGAGTAGAAGGCTCCTCCCTACCCACATCTATAGATGGGGCAGGACATTAAAGCAGAAGGCTCCTCCCCATCCACCATTGTAGATGGAGACAGTATAGTAAAGCAGAAGGCTCCTCACCACCCACCACCACCTCCGGCACATGACACTCCAACAACATAGCTGTGAAGGAATATGTAATATAGTAAAACACATGTTCCCGTGTTTATACGTGATTTCTCCATTCTATGGCTTCTGGATAATGTCATTCAACCTTTCACTAAGGCTCCCGATTTCTGTTCCGAAGGGTAAGGTTGACTTTATTCATGTTTATTTGGTCGACAGACAAAGGAGAGCTGCGTATTTTTAACGCCAGACAAACTTTGGGAAAAGAATGAGTTTCGGCCCAAACGGTAATGGCTCCAGTCGGGTCTTCCAAGGGAGCTGGAGGCACATTGGATTTCCAGAGGGGTCGATGACTGGAACTCCTGAAGCTTCCTTCTCCATTCAGCTCCTCAGCGGTTGAAGCCAGTGCTTGACAATGGCTGGCGAAGAACAGGGTCTCCGAGATCAGGCATTGATCAGGAGGGACAAGAAAGATGGAGAGGCTTTGTGGATGAAAGGGTATAGGTGAACCGAGAGGAGGAGATCCATTAGAGTGTCTCCCTTGTGTCCCCGAGACGGCCTGGTGGTAGTGTCTCCTGGTGCAGGGGAAGGTCGCTAGTGGCTGTGGGGGAAAGGCGAAGGTCTGTGGCTCTGTCGTTGGTGCGCAGATCAGCTGAGTGAGGTCTCTGGTGGTAGAGGGAAGGCCTTGGTCTGAAGTCCCTCGGGACCAGAGTATGATTCTTAGGCACGACGGTACGACCCGTGAGTGCGGTTGTATGACATACTATCGCGATGGAACGACCCCCAGAAAACGATACGACCCTTGAGTACGACGGTACGAACCTTTAGCACGACGGTACAACCCTTACTTATGACGGCCTTGCCCTTTGACCTGAGCCTTAAGGGTTAAGAGCCAGGCCATGTTACCCAAGGAATGCGAAAGATAACTGCATTTGTCAGAGAGAAAAGATTTCATTTTGATAGGAAGTCTCCAGCCAGACGAGATGTGGCAATTCCTGGTGTTCAGAATGGATGTACACACAGCACAGAAACGATCTCGACACCACTGAACGCTAAGTCTCGGAATGATCGCTTGTTAACTCGAAAGAGGTAGGTATGCTCTCAGTTTTTTTTTTCGTCCATATGTCATATAATTTCACTTTGAAAGTGTAAAGATATTTTTTGTGCTGTGTTTACGTAGCGAGAGTTATTCAGTGGATTAATGAAAAAGGCAAATAAATAATTAGGGAGGTGATGATAATTATGATTACGGTTTTAGAGGAAGTTTAACCCTAGTTTGATCCAGGTAGAGAGTATAGTAAAGGGGGAGGGGGGAGGGACAGGTAATCCTTGAGTTAGCTGGGGTATTGGAGGGTCCAAAACTAGTTCCATAGCACGCCAACAGATGGCAGTGCGGCGATGTGCATGCTGTAAGGGTTAGGCGTAACCGTACACTACAACCTGTGCCCTCCCTCTCACTGGTGGCAGAGTCGCACAATGCAGTGTCGTCGGAGGATTATGCCTTATATGTGCAGGGGTCGTGCCATCATGACCTTCACGTGGGCAACATGTTAACCACAACCTCACGTTCATCACTTCATGTTCACTACACACTAATGGTTATCATAAATTCACCATATGTTCACCACACCCTTATGTTCATCATATGTTAAACCAAAAATCACGTTCATCACTTCATGTCCACTACACTCTAATGTTCATCACAAATTCATCATATTTTCACTACACCCTTCTGTTCATCACAAATTCATCATATGTTCACCAAACCCTTATGTTCATCATATGTTAAGCCCAACCTCGCGTTCATCACTTCATGTTCGTTACACTCTAATGTTCATCACAAATTCATCATATGTTCACTACACCCTTATGTCCATCATATGTTAAGCCCAATCTCACGTTCATCACTTCATGATCACTACACTCAAATGTTCATAACAAATTCGTCATATGTTCACTACACCTTTATGGTCATCATATGTTAAGCTCAAACTCACGTTCATCACTTCATGTTCACTACACTCTAATGTTCATCACAAATTCATCATATGTTCACTACACCCTTATGTTCATCATATGTTAAGCCCAACCTCACGTTCATCACTTCATGTTCACTACACTAATGTTCATCACAAATTCATCATATGTTCATTACACCCTTATGTTCATCATATGTTAAGCTCGACCTCACGTTCATCATTTCATGTTCACTACACTCTAATGTTCATCACAAATTCATCATATGTTCACTACACCCTTATGTTCATCATATGTTAA
>JAYMFT010166125.1:0-12327 GCA_038088735.1 Panulirus argus | reverse complement strand
TATATATATATATATATATATATATATGTAATGTGTCTCTGATGTCCAATTGCCCATGCTAGGGTCAGCGACTTTACACAGACAAGCAGCTTAGGAAAGCTCCTGGCAACACAGCTTCAGGGATGAGGGAGAGGCCCAAAAGCCTATGTCAGGCAGAGTCGTTCGGTTACCGCAACAAAACTGATGTTGGACTTTGGAGAGCAAAACGCTGATGTGACTAGCAACCGAATTTAACGGAAGCCGCCAAAGACTGTCATCATGGAGTTGCGACGTAATAAATACGAAATACCAGGAATAACTGGTGAGCCTGAGGACGAATATTCTCACGCTGATAACGAAATCATGACAATGTGTAAATCAAGCGATGTGTTCCCTCGAGGAAAGTGTCCCTGCACCTCTACCCACCTGTTTCTCCATGACCACAGCTTCGTGTCCGTGATATCAGAATCACATGAAAAATCTCATCCGCATCGGAGGAAGAATTGACACCACAGTTGGTCCTCAAATACGCCTTTCACCGGGCGGCTGTAAACACAACGCGCTGTGAAAATAAAGGAAGTCACAAGCGCTTAGATACGAAGGGAGTGAACACATGCAATACGGACAACACACACACACACACACGTAGCGACACCGCTGCAACATGGACAACAAGTGTGAAAGAAACACAGCCGGACATGTGACCTTCACCTCTAACACCAGGCGGCTTGCTGCCTCTTCACAGAGGAGAGGCAGGCTGGATTCTATGAACCTCCTGAAAAGACAACAGGCTGGATTCGTAAAACATCCAAAAGAGATCGTGGGCTGGATCCTGGTAACTTCAGACGGAGAGACGGAAACGCACTCGTAGGGCACTCCTGAAACCACATACTTTACGCTGTCTGAACTAGAACGTTTTTTATTCTTCCTCTGATGATGACCCACCTCTTATGGAGGGTGACACTGTAGCCCAGGGAAGCGGCGAGACTCATACATTAACCAAAATGCCTTCCGAGATGTAACGTGTGAATCTATGTCCTAAATACATGGGTCCCTCGGTCCACCTGCGCAACTTGCCTCGTACATTACTGTCCATGTATACGGGGACTGACCCACCATCTTGTGCGGCGCCTGTATCTACGATACCAGCATCACCACAACGGCCGAGCTAGAAACCTAAATAACCAGAAAAGAAGAGGAAAACTCCCTTTAAACCCATTTCCCAGCGTTCTCAAATATAATTCCCACGACTGGTAACCGACACTGATAATACCGACGGGCAAAATTCTGGGTTTCATTTCATTGGGCGAAATAAAAATGGGAAGCCCTAATGGACGATAATGGTGGATGGGGGAGAGGAGGAGGAGGAGGAGGAGGAAGGTAGACTCACTAATGGTGGGCCAGGCAGGCGAGTGTGAATAGTGGGCAAGAGGGGTGGGTATGCTAATGTGGGAAAAAGCGCGTGGAGAGACGTCATGCAGGAGGGACGTGACGGGTTGTGGTGGAAGTGGCGGTGGTGGCAGTGGTGGTGGTAGTGGGGGAATTGGTGGCGGGTGGCATCAGGAACCAGCTATGGGTTGATGAAGGACTCTCTGGCCCTTAATGAAATCGACCGAGGGCCCTCTGCTTCTTTCTCAAGCTGGGCAAAGACCCTTTGGCTCTTAGTAAAACTAACCAGGGACTCTTGCTGTTTACATATACCTGAAATTTTTGAGAGTGGAGCCTCCGACCATTAGCTATACTTAAGGTCGGTACAGAGGAGGACCTTGACGAGTGTATCGCACCAGCCAGGGCGTGGTGGTTACCTAGGCCTTGAGTACAACGATTTAACCCTCTGAGTACGACTTAACCCCATGAGTACAACAACTCAATCACTTAAACACGAGCATGATGGCAAATTATCGTTGTAAGCGATGGTAATTTGGCAGTCTCTCTCTCTCTCTCTCTCTCTCTCTCTCTCTCTCTCTCTCTCTCTCTTTACCCGTGGCAGTGTAGGCCAAGGAAGCGAACAGGCTGCACATCTGCATTCATGTTCCGATCCAGAAGCAAGGTCCACGGTGAATAATACCATTTACCTACAGCGAAGACACCAGAGCCTGGAGTAAAGCTAACCCAACCTCCCTTTAGGGACGACGACACGACCCTCGAACGATGCCGGTACGACACTTGGGGCACGACAGGCTGGCACCTTTGACCTGACCCTAAAACAGTCAGGTCAAAGATACACCCTTTGTAGATACCCACCTGGTGTAGTGTTAGGGGGCGCTCTACCCTAGACAGCCATGTGTAATCAAATTCCTCCACTGTGCACCCCAGCGCTTCTGGTGGGTGTTGGCAGTGTCCTGACCAACCAGTCTTGGGCCTCAAAATGTCAGAGGCGTTTTCCCGTATTTTCGTCTCCCGTCACAACACCTGACTTCAGCTGGCAGCATTTTCACCTCTCGTTACAACAGGCTACATCTAGCGCAACCGGATGCACTCAGCTTACACATTAGATAAGAATACATCACAACCCCGTAGCGTCATTCCCGACACCACTAAATGCACTCACACCAACACAAACTGGCCAAAGGTTGTCTTTGATCATCACAATATAAAGAGAACGCAGCAGGTACACGTAAATGGCAACGGAAAGCAACAGACAACAAGGCATTTAGTGAAATACCATCATCGGTTTCTTAATGAATAGACAAAACGAGCAAAAGCTGCAACCAACCCCGGAGACAACAGACGAACAACAGATCGTCATACCATATGCTTGAGAGAGAAACTGAACGAAGTAAATTGACCAAATACACCGTAAACAATGTACTGTAAACTGAATGAAAGACGATGAAATAACATTACGAAAGTGTATCGAAAATGCAAGTATATACAAGTGTTTACCACACGTAAATGTCATAGATAAGAGACTCGATTAATAACCAAAGCAGGTACACATCTACACCTGCACACACCCCTAAAAATAAATAGCAATATGTCTTTCATGAATTTTGTGTTTGTTGTATCCGACGCATGAAACAGATTCAGGCTTCATGACCTTTTGTTGCCGATAGCCATTACATCCAAACACACACCGCGTTCGGACACGTTGCAATTTCCAGCCATTTTAAAGTTCAATCCAACTTTTCTCACCAAAGCACGCCTAAAAAAAAATTAAAATAAACAATAAAAATAATTTTGTTTTCTATATGAAATTAAACCTCAGTTTCAGCTTATACCGTGGGTGGAAGAAAGCGTGATGTGAATGTCCATTTTGTTACAAACACGAGAACCAAAGTTAATTTAACCAATTTATGTTAATCTATGAATGATCTCCACTACTATCATCCGTATTCCCCCATCTATCATCCGTATGACTATCAATTGTGGGCAAGATATCATCCGCCACAGTATTTAGTTCACTAGAAAATGAAACTGGATATTCCAGTTGTATAAGATACGACCCTTTCAAAGAGGACAATTTCAATCGATTTTTTTTTTCACAGGTATATAAATTTCTTCATCTAAGGAGATAAATGCATAATAATGCTAATAGGTAATAAAAATTACAATGATAATGATACTGGCTGTAGTAGAAGTAGCAACAGCAGCAGCAGCAGCAGTTCAGGCCACAAAAACTCCATCCTCCCATCTCGTCCTTCTCCTTTCCCCCTCCACTCCAGGCACATATATCCACTTGGTCAGTCTCCCCTCGCTCTTCCTTCCACTCCGTATGTCCATACCATTCTCAAGCATACTCCGTTTACCACCACACCTCTTTCAGAGTCATTCCTCACTCTTCACACCACATCCACCCTCTCCGTATTTTGCACTGATTACCCACGAGTCTCATCCATACGACACCGTTGGGACTAATATACAAACAAAAACAAACCCATCCTTCTCCTTCCACACACACACACACACACACACTGGAGATGAGGAGGTCATGCGTGACCACCAGCTGGGAAAAAGGAGACAATGTACGAGCAACAGCTGGAGCACAACGGTGACAATATACGAGCAACAGCTGGAGATAAACACAAGTGGTTAAGTAGTTCCTGAGTGACACATGGAGGAGTCTTGACCCCAACAGAGCCTCGCTTACTTTATACTTCATAGCCGCCGCCGCCCAGCAGGCACGCCAAGGTCGGAGAGCCGAATAGGGAGACCGGCCTCGCATCCCAATTAGCGGTACTGAATGTACCCATTTCACCTTCCAGTTCCTCAAATTCCTATTTAGGCAACCATTCCTAACTGTCTCTATTGTAACTGCCTATCTCACCAACTAATTCTGTACGTTAGCATTGTAACTGCCAATTTCACCACTATCAAAGATCAGATACCACTACAATGACTGCCATAATAAATATATTGCGGCTCCCGGATCAAAGTTAGCCATAACAGATAAACCTATTTCATCTACCAATTCCTGTTATACCTATAACTGCTAGCCATACCCTTAGACTGCATGTGCCTAAAGACATCGCTACGCTAGTACTTGCTCTCCTTGTGGGTTGGATTAAAGGCCTGGCAATCGTAATCAAAAGGTCATACCCACGTGCTCAAGGGTCGTAACGTTGTTGCTCAAGAAGCAGACAAATCTAATCATAATGTCAACTAAAAAGATAATCCGTAACACAGGAGTCACTGGGAAGGTAGAAAGACTAAACCCACAGCATCCTAACATAAATCACGAAATACTGTTGTAACGAGGATGACTTGTGCTGCCCCCAAGGTACACACACACACACATTATATATATATATATATATATATATATATATATATATATATATATATATATAAAGAATCTGTTCCTCAGGGAGTAACCTTGCGCCCCTGCTGTTTCTCATCCTCATACCCAGGAACGGTACACACGCAAACCACAGCTCTTGTTATCATGATTTACGGAGGCCACGAGAACGGACACGTAGGCCACATCTGTACAACACGTAACCCGTGTGAGTGCAAGACAATGGGATACTATGTTCGGACACCGGCCGAGCCTTCAACTGGGCTACTGGATATAACATGATACTTAAGAGAGACAAGTTTCAACCATTTCGTTGCGGAAGGAAAGGGAGAAATGAAAACGCGTACACGATACACAAACGAACATCAGCATATTACGAAAAAATATGGCAAACAAAGAGAAGTAATTAATTCTGTATGACGAGCGTGAAGCCAACACGACACACCACCCGAACGCTACATCATGAAAGACAACGGAAGGCTGGACTCTGCCGACCTTCAAGACAAGAGAAGAGAAAACTGAGAATGATGCCTTTTAAATCAAACACTTCTTGACTGATTCCGTCACCGAGGTTCCCACCATCGCAATCCCTCCACTGATTCCAAAGTTATGGGGAGGAAGTGGAAAATAATATGACCTCATCTGTGATCGCCATGACCTCCCCACCTCCCACCCTTCTCAATGACCTTGACCTTGCAGTGACGAACCAGGAAAGGAGTCAAGACACATCACGTGGTGGCTGAGTAACATTCGTGTTAACTACCACACACACACACACACACACACTCACACATGTAAAGACACACAAACAGTTACCACAAAGGGTAACCACAAACGTCATACAATAGGGTGTCCCTTCTCCAGGCCTGGCCATAACATCCTCACTAACGTAATGGAAAAAAGGTCATAAATACTAAGATAGAAAACGGTATAAACCTTCGGGTCCCCCACTCTTCAACTTAGACATACCTCCAAATACCAAATGAACCATTTGGGTCCGCCACTGTTCAGTTCCCTGGAAATAATAAAGGATCACTCATAGGGTCGAAAATCCCCAGGGAAAATGTTGGCGTATGAACGAACAGTGTATGTAATTTGCCAGGATGTCGGGGACGGGGGGGGGGGGGGGGGAAGTCTACGTACGGCCCGCGGCCCCAAACAGCCTAGCTAATCAGAGGAACGATACGGATGCCTGATCCCACGTAGATGCGTGGACACAGAACCTCTTCAGTCAAACAAGATATAATCATGATAAAAGCTTGTGGTTAGGGAATGACTTTGTGTGTTTCAGAGATGGAGTTTTACACTCGTAATGGTCTCTTAAGTGGTGTGTGTGTGTGTGTGTGTGTGGACTATCTCCAGTGTACCCAGCCCTCACGTACCGTTCAGTTATTTAGGACACCCACTCAATTCCACCGGACCCTCTTGAAGCTCTTCTCGGTAACGAGAGCCAAACACTCTTTGCTGGAACTGGCCACAGGTGGCGGCATCCGTCCCCCTCCCTCGTAAGGAGAGGTCTCGACTCTTGCACACGTCCCGACGCCGACGCAGGTCATCCGGCAGGTCTGTCTGAATCCCACCACCTGATCCCCATGCCCGGCGACACCACACACACACACACACACACACACACTCACACACCGCCCACCGACCTGCCTGAGACTCTGCCAAAAACCATTTCTCCACGAGACCAGAAACTGAGGCCATATGGTAACTCCCCCCCCTTCCCCTCCCTATATAACTCTCGCCATACAATCAAACTCGTGTCATTTCGGAGATCCGAACATGGAAAAAAAAAAAAAATTAGCCACGAGACAAGTGCGAGTTATAATACGAGACAATACGAAGACAGTACACGAGGACACGATATAACTGTACATGGCGACGCCCGGTACCCTTAGCGATCGCCGGGGGTAATGACCCACTGGTGTTCGGTTAACTTAGGACGATTCGTAACACCTGAACCAAGCAGAGCGTCGTAATATGCAATCACTCGGACATAAGAGAATACCGTCGCTCGTTTAGAACTTCTCCGACCTACACGGTCATATACATATGTATACACATGTGTGATGTCCCTGATTATAGGAGCCATAGCTATGTACATTCTCAGCTGCCTGTCACCCTCAGTGCCCTCGACAGTGCACGCGCGAACGCGTGCTTCCCTCCACGTGCATGCACTCGCACGCTTGCCATGTGTGTGTGTGTGTGTGTGTGTGTGTGTGTAAATCCCCGAGGGATGAGAGCGCGTGATCGGAGAGTGGCCGGGGTGGGCAGAGCACTGTCCAAGAACCGCTACATATTTGTCATACCAAGACCACAACGTTGGGGCCGGTCCCACAGCATCTGACCCCCACAGATGGTCTCTGGCCACAACATGCATAAACCATCCTCTGTGTCTTACCAGGGCGGCTGTGCCGACGGCGGGTCGCTGCTGCAGCAGGAGCAGGAGGATGATGAGGAGGACGACTTGGAGGAGGAGGTCTAGCTGGAGGTGGAGGTCGAGGGGGAGGTCTGGGGCGGAGGGGGAAGGCAGGGAGGGAGGAGGCCATGACGTCAGTGTGTGTGGCAGCGGGTAACCTCTGTCGGTGTTCCTCGGGGCAGACGGACGACGACGATGATGCCGCTGCCAGTGGCCAGCCAGCCGCCTCCGCCACCATCACCAGCACCGCCGCCGGCGCAAGGGTCGTCCCTCTCCGGCCGCCAAAGACACCACACTACCACAGCCGCTTCTCCTCCAGCAGCAGCACCGCCGCCACCACCGCCACCACGCCAACACCTCTTCCTCCACCACCACCAGCATCATTTTCTTTCCCCAGGGACAAGAGGCCGGTCTGTTCCCGTTTCTCGGAACCTTCTTACGTCATTTCCTTAACTGGCGAGGTTCCCTACAATCCACACGAACACTTCCTCCGCGCGCGACCCACACTCCTTCGCCTGGACCGCCCGCGCTCGTGAACAGTCACTGCACTCGACACACTGGGAAGGCCGGGCCGTCACGACGCGTCCGACTTGCACAAGGATGCCGTGACGTAGGCGAGTCCGCCGCGATGACGCAGCAGGAGCAACCACGTGGCGATGTAAACACACACACACACACTCTCTCTCTGTCTCCCCGAAAGGTCCTGTCGCTTCCTGCTTCCTCCTGAGTGCGTGTGAGTCTGTGGGTCCTTTTGAGGCACTCACTGTGTGGGGAGGATAAGAGGAACGGGGTGAACCTCAACGCACTCTCCTGACGCACACGAGGTCACAACAAGGACGGCGAGTGTGTGAGGGAGAGAGAGGGAGGGAGGGAGAGACTCGAGTGTGTGGGTGGTGGGGTTGGGAGCTGGCTGGCCTGGCTGGTCTGTCCACCAGTAGAGCACTACTGCGCCTCAACCACTAACCAGCCAGCCACCACCAGCCACACTCCTCCTCCTCCTCCTCCTCTTCCTCCTCCGCCTCACACCGCGCCCTCAACTCCCACGGGCAACCTCGCAGCAGCGGCGGCAGTACCCGTCGCGCCGCGCCGCGCCCCCGACGCCTAAGAGGAGTGACAACAGCGGCGGTGGCGCGCCGGCACACAAGTCCCTCTCCCGACGCATAGCGTCCTGTCCACTCACTCTCCGGCCAACTCACTCCCCTATGAGAACACCCCCACGTAAGCAGCAGCAGCACTTTGTGTAATATTGCAGTGTTTACTGTTCCCATCGCCCCCCCACAACTCCCTCTCTCTACCCCCCACCCACCCCCGGTCTTGCCACTTGACACTTGCCTCACCACTTTTTCTGTCCACGACCACCACCACACTTGTACACTTCCTGAACACCACACCACACCCCCCTCCCCCCGGCCACTCCTCCAGCCCTCCTCTCATTCAAACCTCCATCTGCACCCCCCCCCCCTTCAAGCTTCCGCCTACGGGGGTGGGGTGGGGGGGGGGGGGGTCATGGCATGGGGAGGGGGTGGGAGAGCAGGTTCACGGACGGAAATGTCCAAGAAGCACATTCTCGTCTCCACCCCCTTCCCTCACCGAGCTTTCGCCATCATCTACCACCACCACCACCACCACCAGCAGGACCTTCACCAACACCAGCAGGACACTCCACAACAGTTTCTGCGTAAGACTCACGTCATTCGCCTGTGACTCCACGTCCTTCCTGTACTAGGGGTACGAACAAGATTCCGGCCGAGGATGTCGCGTATACACACACACGAACCTACACATCCACACGTACACAATTACCCAAGACGGTTAGAGTGGGCGTGAGTCTTGGAACTCCGCGGGAGGGGCAGTGTGCAAGGGCCGACCCCGAGAACCTGTCATATCAACACATGTGACGCCCGCGGCCACTCCTCCTCCTCCTCCTGCTACAACTACTTCTCCTTCAGGAGGGAGACGCGTGGTACCCCCTCCACTCCTCACCCTACACACACACACACACACACACACACGCGCGCGCAAACTACGTCATGGGAGATCCCCCCACACCATCCCCAACACGGTCCGTCGGGGATCTAGGGCGTCGCAGGGGAGGCACACTGGGGTGGGGTTTGAGGTTGGAGGGGGGGGGGGGTAACACAGCGCCCGACTGAGGAACGCACGTTGTCACCGGGCACTCTTGACAGTGGCACTGAGAATGTCAGAGCAGCAGTCCGGGCACAGTGCCACCACTCTTACTCCTCCTCCCCCTCCTCTCCATCCTTACACCGCCCCACCCCCTCCTTCTCTCTCTCTCTCTCCTCCCCTCCCTGCCTCCCAGTCCTCCCCTACCTTATTATTACTGAGCCAGCCCTCCCCCTCCTCCCCCCAACCCCCAAGCACCTCTTGTACATCTTGGGAGGTCTTCTTCTTCTTCTTCTTCTTCTTCGTCATTGTCCTCTTGCCTCCCCAGCCTCCGCCGTCCACTGTCCGGCAATGATCATTGTGACCTGATTATACCAACCATCGTGCGAGATCACTGCTCCTCCGGATGCGTCCAGCCTTCGAGCAAAGATAATGTCTTCTTCGTCTTTCTGATACCTTCACCCAGCCTGACGAGGGCAACAATGTCTTTGTGGGAGTAAAGTTCGCCCACTTCAACGAGGGTTCCTCGTGGTTACTCTGCTGACGAACAGGTTAGAGTGTTTGTCTGGTGAGGAGAGACCATAGCTACTAGGGTCCTACGGGTCCCCACGTTGGTCCGCCTCAGGGGACCCACAATGACCCAGCCCGGGGGTCCACGCTGGTCCGTCCAGGGGGCCCCCAATGAACCATTCCAGGGGGCCCACAATGACCCATCCCGGTGGCCCACACTGGTCCGTCCCAGGGGCCCACAATGACCCATTCCGGGGGCCCACACTGGTTCAACATGGAGGCCCCCAAATTGGCCCGTTCCCCCCCCCCCCAATCCCACCCACGCCCACCTTCTCTGCCACTGGATGTGTTCATGACAAGAAAAATATACCCGGCGAAAATTGCCTTCAGTTAAGAGCAGTTGTATGTCAGCTTTTTCTGTGTCTAGTTTGCAATGGCATTTAGTGTTTCTGTCAAAAACACACACACACACACACACACACACACACACACACGTACACACGCACGCACACACACAAACACTGGGAGGAGCAAGTGCAGGAAAGAAACTTGCACAGAGGTGTTGATTGTACGAAACACCCTTAAAAGACGCAACAGAATTAACGAACAACAACGAGGGAACAAAGACGGCCGAATAATGGGATGTTTCCAAAAACAGAAACAACCGGGATAATCTAGACTCTCCCGGAGACGACACAAGTTTCTTTTAAAGAGCGGAGACAGGGAGATGATCCTCCCCCCTCAACAGGTCACAGCACACTAGGAATCAAGAGGGACCGAGACACCATCACCACGAGTACCTTTACCTTCACACGCCGCTGAGTGGATACTGAGACTACGATCCGTAATACGATGACCGGTAAAAGTGACCGTGCAGTGGTCGATGTCTGATGATAATACGGTCAACGAGGACAAAGAAACGGGCTCAGAGTGGAACCCGCGCACTCAGCAAGGTGTTAGGATGGTGGATGCTACCGAGACCCGAACGAGTCCACCGAACTGGACGATGTGGTTCCAGAACCGGGGCGAAGTCCAGCGTCGTGGAAGGCTGTGTGGGAATACACAAGAGGAATTCACGGCACCAAAGGAATGTCTGGAAGAGGGCGTAGTGCAGGGACTGTGCAAGGGAGCAAACATCGTGCCTATCTTTAAGAGAGGAGGCAGGGAAATCGCCTTGAATTACAGATCATCCGCCTCGCTAACGAGTGTGATCTATAAAGTACTGGTAATCAGAAAACAAATGGACGATTATTTGCGTGAGAGACTACTTACGTGGAGGGATAACACAGGTTCAGGGAAAGGAGGATGTGCGTTACCCAGTCACGTAGGAAGTCCAGAAAAGTCTTATTTCTCATTTTGGACTGGAGATACAGAAGGGCGGACTGTGCGTTCCTGTACTGTCAGACTGTGTTTGTACCATACGGGAGGTTGGTAGAGAGGCTGGATATTTGGGCAGGCATAAGAGGAAGTCGCCCTTGATTGGACAGTAAACCGTCTTGTGGTCGGAGGGGAACCTTCCCGGAATGGACGGAGGCGACCTGCGAGGTGTGTCGCAGGGAAAAAAAAAATATAATACGAGATTTGCATCAACGTAGGAAGGCGAGGCACCTTGACAAGTTGCCAACTTGATTTGCCGTCGGCTGATGAAATTCCAAGGCAAAAGCGAACGCAAACCGATGTCGGGCGGAACACAGCCAGACAAAGGACTGGATACCAATGTTAACAGAGAAGGAAAAAACGGGCCACGGGGACTCTCGCGTGTGAGAGGGTGTCACAGACTCAGGAGTCCACACCGTACCAACCCGTGCCCGGGCGCGTCAGGAGGACCACGAGGGGGACAAACTGTCTTCAGCCTATCATCATGACAATCTTAAAGTGCACGGATACGGAAGGGTCCAGCAACCTAATGACACTGTGATATAAGGCCCATTTTGGAAGAGGCTTCTCCTGTCTGGTCATCAAAATCAAAATAATAAAAAAAAAAAACCACCAAGAATAAATGCAGAAAGCCCACAGGAGAGAAGGCGTCTGGCTCCTGAAATAGGTGAGGTGAGTTGCAATGAGAGATTAGAGATAACGAAACTGCCAGCCGCGGGAGAGAGAGATAGGTCGGGAGAGACTTGATCACGACCTCCAAGTTTCTAAACCAGTCTGACGGCATTAACGGCGAGCAGATTTCCGAGAGACGCAAACACAGGGCGACCCGAGAGGCGATAACGAGAAATGGAACAAGAAACGTCTCAGAAAAGATGTGAATAATGAATGGAATAAACTGAGTCATGACACAGTGAATACTGACGGCATACGACAGTTTTGAAATATTGTATGACGGCAGAGGGAGTTCAAAAGATGGGGTCCCACGAGTGTATAAATCTCTCCCCGTAATATACAAACCGATAATTACACACACACACACACGCACACACACACATACATACACACGCACGCACACACACACACACACACACACACACGCACGCACACACATATACACACACACACACGCACACACACATACACACACACACACACACACACATACACAGACACGCAC
>JAYMFT010166124.1:0-26338 GCA_038088735.1 Panulirus argus | reverse complement strand
ATGGTAGATGTCAAAGCAACAGGATGATAGTTAGAGGGGTCAGAACAGTCACCCTTCTTAGGGATGGGATGTATCAATGCATGTTTCCAAATAGAAGGAAAAGTATTGGTTTTTAAACAAAAACAAAACAGACGAGCAAGCACAAGTGCAAGTTCAGAGGCATGCTCTTTCAGTACACAGGGATGGATGCCATCAGGACATTAAGCCTTGCTTGTGTCCACAAAAAGAAGGGCTTTTCGGACAGTCCGAAAAGAGATTACAAGAAGAGTCATAGGATTAGCAAGAGGAGCATCAAGTGGAGTTAGAGGAGAAATGGGAACCAAAGAGAGTTGCTTTGTCAACGGGAGAGACGGCTATAGTACCGTCAGGATGGAAAAGTGAGGGGAAGGTAGAGCGACAGAAGTTGTTAGAGATGCCTTTAGCTAAAGACCAAAAAGACCTATCCGTGGATGATGAGAAGTTATCGCACTTCCTTTGAATAAAGGAATGCTTCACCTCACAGATAATACTCTTGCTGCAATTACGGGCAGTGATGAAAGGTGAATGGGAGCCAGAGGCAGGTGAGTTTTTCCAAGCCCGATATGCCTGATCTTTTGCCTGAAAGGCCTTAGAACAGGAAAGGTTGAACCATGGCCTGGATGAAGAGGTAGTCTTGGAGGAAGAGGGGATAAATGCTTCCATTCCTGCCAGAATAACCTGTTATGCATTTGGTGGAGACAGAAACATCACCACATAAGAGACAGTAATTTACCCTAGGAAAGTCAGAAAAGAATTTATGTACGTAATCCAGTCAGCTTTGTTCAGGTGCCAATTTTTACGCTTAGAAGAGGCTGCTGGAGGGGGAAGCCCCCATAGAACAGATACACTTCTGAGTGTATGATCAGATGAACCAATTGGGGCGAGATTGTGTATTTACAGCGAGATGGACTAGATGTGAAAAACAAGTCCAGAATATTAGGAGAATGGTCATAGCAGTCAGGTATAAGGGTAGGGTGGGAGATAATTTGCTCTAAATCATTAAGAATGGAGAACGTAAGGGCTTTGATCCCTCCATCGTCTGTATGGGAGGAATTCAACCATTCTTTATGGTGAACGTTGAAATCCCCTAGGTAGAGGATCTCGGCTTGCAGGTGAGAGGATGTCGCAGTCTCATGGCAGGAGTTTAGATAGTCGAAGAAGGATATAAAGTCTATAGAATTAGGAGAGCAATGGGCAAAACAGAGGGCAAGTATGGTAGTAGGGAGTCTGACTTTGAGTCACATAATATCAAAGTTTGGAGACTTAAGGTCCTTGAGGCATGCAACAAGTGTGTTTATGTTGGAGTGATCACAAACAACACCTTTAAATTGGAATTGTGAGTGGAGATAGTAGTTAGATATGAAAATGGGACTAGTGAGAACATCATTAGACAACTGTGTCTCAGACACAATTAAGATATTAGGAGAGGGACTAGAAAGATGGTGTTCAACCGAGGAGAGGTAATCAAAGAGACCATGAATGTTAGTATAGCGAACAGAAAAAGAGGAAGGTCTCACAAAGAGGGAAAAGTCATGAGAGGGGCTATTACTACTACTGCTAGAGCCCTCCCTCTCATTGGCAGTAGAGTCAGACTGAAACCTGGAGATTCTTAGCACCCCATGATGCCGGGGACTAGGGCCTACAGATTTGAAGGACACTGCCATGATGACGCTCATAAATGTTTAAGCAGATAGGAACTGACAAGAGTACTAATGTGAAAAAAGTAATAATAGTAAGCAAGGTATGATTAGGTGTGTGGTGCTTTTAAGAAGATGGCAAGACTAGCTCAGTAGTCCTGTTTTGATGAGACAGGGAGCAAGACCATCAATCCTAAATCAGAGAAAGTAGGATGGTTACGGGCAACATTTTAATGCTCCTCAGTCAGGACAGTAGTACCACCTTGGGTGGCTGTTGTCAACAACCTTCGACCTATTATTATTACTACTTATTATATTACCTTTTTTTTTTCACGTAACTACTTTTACCAATTCTTGTCCACTCAAACCCTTAAAAAGTATCACTAAGACAGAGTCCATCAAATTTATGGCCCCTAGTCCCCAGCATCATGGGGTGCTAAGAATCTCCAGGTTTCTGCCTGGCTCTACTGTCAATGAGATGAAGGGCTTTGGCAGTAGTGTTACTGGACCCTTCCATGACTTTTCCCTCTCTGTTAGACCTTCCTTTTTTTTTTTTTCTATTCATTATATCAACATTCATGGTCTCTCTAGTAACCTATCCTTAGCTCAACATCATATGTTAGTACCTCTCCTAATATTTACTTCTATCTGAGACACAATTGTCTAATGATGATGGAGGGATTGAAGCCCTCACATTCCCCATTCTCACTGATTTAGAATAAATTATCTCCTACCCTACCCATACTCCTGACTGCTGTGACCATTCTCCTGATATTCTGGATTTGTTTTTCACCTCCAGTCCATCCTGCTGTAAATAAAAAATTTCGCTCATAATTGGTTCATCTGATCACTCTCTCATAAATGTATCTATTCTAATGGCACCTCCCCTTCCAGCAGCCCCTTCTAAGAGTAAATACTGGCACCTCAACAAAGCTGACTAGAGTAACTTACATAACTTCTTTTCTGACTTTCCTTGGGTAAATTACTCTCTCTTATGTGGTGATACTTCTATCTCCACCAAACACATAGCAGAGGTTAATCTTGCAGGAATGGAAGCATTCATTCCCTCTTCCTCTACGATGACCTCTTCATGCAATCCATGGTTCACCCATTCCTGTTCTGAGGCCATTTAGGCAAGGGATCAGGCATATCGGGTTTGGAAAAACTCTCATTACTTTGGCTCCCATTCAGTTTTCATCACTGCTCATAATAAGAGCAAGCACGTTATCTGTGAGGCAAAGTGTTTCTTTATTCAAAGGATGTGCGAAAACCTATCCTCATCATCCACTGATAGGTCTTTCTGGTCCTTAGATATGGGCATCTCTAACAACTTCTGTTGTTCTCCCCCTCGTGTAGTTTTCCACTCTGACGGTACTATAGCTGTCTCTCCCAAAGACAAAGCAACTATCCTTGGTTCCCACTGACAAAGCAACTCTCCTTGGTTCCCATTTCTCCTCTAACTTCACCTTGGATGACTTTAAACATACATTCATTCCTGATGCCCCTCTTACTAACCCTATGACTCTTCTCGTAATCTCTTTTCGGACTGTGTGAAAAGTGCTTCTTTCTCTGGACACAAGCAAACCTTATGGTCCTGATGGTATCCAAACCATGTACTGAAAGAGTGTGCCTCTGAACTTGCACCTGTGCTTGCTCATCTGTTCTGTTTCTGTTTTAAAACCAAAACTTTTCCTTCTCCTTGGAAGCATGCACTGATACATCCCATTCCTAAGAAGGGTGACTGTTCTGACCCCCTCTAACCATCATCCTATTGATTTGACATATACCATTTCCAAAGCTTTTGAATCCATCCTCACCTCCCATATCCTTAAACACTTTGAAAATCACAATCTTCTCTCTGATCACCAGTATGGTTTCTGTAAGGCAAGGTCCAAAGGTGATATTCTTTCCTATCTTATTAATGTCTGGTCATCATCCCTGAAAGATTTTGGAAAGTCATGTGTAGTTGCCCTTGACATATCTAAGGCTTTTGACAAGGTGTGGCACTGGGGTCTCATCTCTAAGCTCCCATCTTTTTGCTTCCCTTCCTCACTTTGCTCCTTCATATCTAGCTTCCTCTCTAGCCAATCTATCTCTGTGGTTGTTGATGGATCAGTCTTCCTCCCTTTCTCTACCAACAGCTGTATCCTTCAAGGTTGGGTCCTGTCCCCTACACTTTTTCTCCTTTTCTCAATCATTTCCTCTCCTCCAAAATTAATCCAATTCACTCATACACTCACGACTCAACACTGCATTCATCCACATCCTTCAATTCTGCTTCCTCTCTCTCACTCAATCTGCATCTCGTCTTGACAAAGCCTCCTCAATAAACTCAGACTTGGACAGGATATTTCAATGGGGTACAGAAAATCTTGTTAAGTTTAATGCCTCCAAGACTCAATTTCTACCCATCTCTCTTTCGAAAACTTCTCACAACTCTTTTCTCTCCTTTGACGGTTCTGTAATTCCACCTCTTGACTCAATGAACATCCTTGGCATTACTGTAACATCCACTCTTTCTTGGAAACCTCACATTACAGGAATACCTAAGTCTGCAACTATGAAACTGGGTGTCCTGTTTAGATGTCAAAACTTCTCTCCTGAACAGTTGCTCCATTCATACACAGGACTGATTTGTCCTTGTATGGAGTCCTGCTCTCACATTTGGGGTGGCTCTAGCTCTGTTTCCTTACTTGACAGAGTTGAGTCGAAAGAGATCCGCCTTATGAACTATCCCAAGCTAACTTCCAAACTTGATCTCCTTGCCCTACACCACAATGTTGGTCCAGTTTCCCTGTTCTATAGGTATTACTTAGGTTTTTGCTCCCAAGAGCTGGCTGCTTGTGTGCCCACACCACTAGCTAGACCATGCAATACTCGGCAAGCTACTGTGTCACATGATTATTGTGTAGCCACTGGCAACTCAAGAGAGGGCCATTTTGATACCTGCTTCTTTGCCTACACATCAAAGCTTTGAACTCTCTACCCTCTTGTGTCTTTCCCAATAACTATGACCTGGAACATTTCAACAGACATATTTTTCACTTTCTCAAAAATTTGTAAATACTTTCCCATGTCTTTTTTTATATATAATTCTCTCTATTTTTCAACTAAGGCCCAGCCTTGATATGGCCTTTTGTCCATGACTGGAAAAAAAAAGAAAGAAAGAAAGAAAGTAAAAAAGAGCCAAGATTTTAACTTGATGGGTGGGATAGCATGAAGGCTAACCACTTGACTTGTATGTTGAAGAATGATGTTTGTTTTGATCAACTTTCCTCATCCCATCCCTTGGCATGCTTGTTGCATAATGCTATTTATTCAGCAGTTACTCCACTGGTGTACTTATCTATTCCATTTTCAAGCAGTGTTTTCTTCAACCATGAGTCTAATCTTTTCAATGTTTCTGTAGTTACTCTCTGTAGATTTAGTAAATCACCAGTGATCACACTTAACAACTGCTCTAACTTCCTTGACAGGCAATCATGCATCTTACTCTGAAAACTTTTCTGTGTGTTTCCTGGATTTACTCTAGACTTAATGATTCTGCATCTCCCTTGCATGGTTCTTTTCAGGTTTAAAACACTCTTCTTTAATCCTTCTATTTGTTGAAAAGCATATATTATCATACATATATGCCTTCAACTTTCAAGACTGTAAAATTTTAGCCCATTCAATCTTTCATGGGGGTTCATGCATTTCAGTCCATTTAGTTACAAGTGAAATGTTTCTGTATTCCCTCTATCTTTTCTAACAAAATCTGTTTTACTGGTTACCTTAAAACTGAAAAGTATTCAAGTTGGTGAAAGGTTGGAACTAACAATATAGCTAGTAGCAGGTCAGAAAAAAATTTAGCAAATTATAGGGATCTCACATTTAAGTTTAAAGAGAGCTGTAGGAGATAAGTTATATTGGGAATGCTCCCTAGGTTCAACATCAGTTCCTGTACCCTCAGTAGAATGCCACGGATTAACAGAAGAGTTGAAGATCTCTGTAAGGAGGACCATCGAGACATCTACATAGATTTATGGCACCATTTCATTAATGATAGAAGCTTGTATGCCAAGGACCATCTCCATCTACATGAAATAGGGAAAGTTGGCCTTGGCACTGTGTTAAATAGGAGTATTAGGCTCTTTTTTCTTACGAACATAGATGGGCAAACAAAAAGAGGGATTCACATAAAGGAACATGGCTGGCTTGTAGAGGCAGGGGGTAAGTGGGACCAATAGTATAAAGAACATATCAGGCAGAATCGGAAAGAGGAGAAAAGAACAGGGCAGGTAGTGGACAGTACCCAGGTAAGGGCCACATCTGAGGCAGTCTTGGGTACAGAGGAGTTAGGAGGTTATGGTAGGATCTGTCAGTTGTCGTCTGTTGAGATAAACACAAGAAGTAGGAAAGGCAAATTCCCAAGTGGGTTTGGGAAAAAGGCAGGTGGTGACAGGGGTGAGACATGTCTATTTGGGGTCACTGTTGGGTTTCCATTTCCCAATGCTGCATGCACACACATGCACATACTAGCTGAATTCTAAATGTACATGCCAATAACTGGAACAAGAAAAGTGATTTCAAAGGTATTCACAAGTTGCAGAAGAAAACAATTTTACTGAGCACAAATGCTTGTAGCATTATTCCCACTGCTGCACATGCATATGCCAATGACAAAAAGTCTCAGTCATATATCATGACATTTTATATTAATGCATGGAGCAATCATATATTTTCAGAGTTAGACACAACTGCTTTGGAAGAAAATTATGGTATGATTGGCAATTTGGAATTTAATTAGGTATAAAAAACAGATTTCATCGTAAAATTTGTGATTCTTGGGTACACTCTGTTTAAGTGACAGGGAAAATAAAAAAGGCAGAGGTCTCTCGCTCTTCGTTAAATCTAATCTTAATCCCACACTAAAATATGTTATACCTGGTGATAAAATCAACTCCATTTTTGTTGAAATTAAAGATATACTTTGAAAGAAAACTACAGTAAGACTAGTTTATCGGCCCCCTGCACAGACAAAAGAGGAAGAAGAAAGACTTTATGATCAACAGTCAGAAATCTGTAACGAACAAGGTTCAATCATAATGGGAGATTTTAACATACTGGAACCTAAATGGGGTGAATCCCTTACCCTTGCCAGTAGCACAGGGCATGGACTTTACCTCAATTTGTTTGCAAGTGCCCCCAAAAAATTTGCTGATAAACCTACTCATGATGAAAACATGTTAGATTTAGTTCAACCTACAAATGAAGATCTTAGTCACAATGCTGAAGTGGAAGAAGAGTTTCCTACAAGCTATCACCAGCAAGTCATTTTTGAGGTAAACTTCAACAAATTCAATAATGCTGAACAACACAAGTCATAAAAAAATACTAGATCTTACACATGCAAATTTCAGTGGTATTCACAATGCTCTTAACAGGCAACCCTGGAATGATATCGCTAATAAAAAAAAGATAGAGACAGCTTGTAAAAGAGTTTGTAATACTTTCAGAGTAGTAGAGGAAACATGCGCCAATGTGTATAAGGCAGTCTTGTTTCAAAATGGAGCCAAAGTGGTGGAGCAGTTACATAAAGAAGGGCTTGTTGACTATGAAAGTAGCACATAAGAAACTAAGAGACAACTAACCAACACGACAAGAGTAAATTACATAAATCTGCAAAGAGAAACTAAGAGGCTTATACAATAAAGCAAACATCAGTGTGAAGTGTATACAGCTGAAAATAGCAAAAGAAAACCTAAAGAGTCTTATAATTATGACTGAAGTATGAATGTCATTACTCAATCAATTGGGCCATCAAATATAGAAAATGATGATTCAAGGCATCGAAACCATGGCAAAGATTTTAGACAATTTTGTTTTTGGCATTTCTATTTAAAATTGAGGTTACAACTCATCTCACAAATCCAGCTCCACTGCTAAGAAGGAAAAGTGTTTTGCAACACACTGAAATAAAAGATGACAATATATTATCACTGCTGAATGGAATGAGAGTAAATAAAACAAGTCCAGATAAGTTTTATCTGAGGACACAAAAAGAGGTGAAAAATGAGACAGTTAAGCCCTTCACTACTCTTTTCAATATGTCATCCATAACAGGAAATTTTCCATAGGAATATAAATTCATGAAAGTAATGTTGATACTCAAAAAAAAGGTAATAAATCTCTCCCAGTAATTATCCTCCCGTTAGCTTAACATTTGTTGTGGGTAAACTAATGGAAACCATCATTCTGGATAAGACTGTAAACCATATAGAGGACCACCATTTAATAAACAATTATCAGCGTGGTTTTCGATGGAATCACTCAAGTTAAACAAATCTGCTTAATTTTTTTATGAAATAATAATCATGTATGATGAAAGTAAAGCAGTTGATGTCATTCATAAAAAAAAATAAATATAAAATTCCACACAAAAGAATACTAACATGGTATAGATAGGGTTGTACTTTAATGGTTTGGAAATTCGCTAACTGTAAACAAAGAGTAGTGATTAATGGTCAAGCCTCTGAATGGTTTGACATAACAAGTGGCATGCTGTAGGGAAAAGTCTTGGGATCAATTCTCTTTCTCATATATATTAATGACAATGATAATGGGCTGGATTGTAAGATACCTACATTTGTGTATGATACAAAGTTGGGAAATAAATATACAACATAAACTGAAAGTCTGCAGCTTCAAACTGGCATTGAGAAACTAATGGACTGAGCAAACAGACAGTAAATGAACTCTAATTCTGATATGTGGAAAATTTATAAACTGGTAATAAAAATGAAAAGGCAAACTATAATACAAATGCTGTTAAACTATAAAAGGTAATTGAGGAAAAGCCCTTGGGTGTGATAATCTCTGGTGACCTAAAGCCACGTAAACAGTGCACAGAAGCAGTAAAAAAAAAGTCAAACAAATTCTTGGTTTCATAGGTAGGACTTTTGAATTTCAGTCTCATGATATTATTCTCACTCTTCACAAATCACTGATGATTCCCCATCTAGAATACTGTGTCCAATTTTGGTCACCCTAAATGAGGAAAGACAGACAAGATGGAGGGAGTACAGAGGCAAGCTACCTAGATGATTCCCAGCCTAATAAACAAATCCAATCTGGATGATTCCCAGCCTAATAAATAAATCCAGTGAGTGCCAAATACAAGAACTGAATTTATATAACTCTGGAAATGCTAAGAGGTGATCTAGCACAAGTATTCAAACCTGTTTTATCATAGTATCAACTGGAATACTTCTCTACTCTTTGTCAACTCACTTTTCTCACTGACAAACATATTACATACATTACAAATCTATATATAATCTCTGTGTTTCAATGTCACTTACTTGTCCAACATCAATTTCATCCTTTTTACCTAGATCATCTTTTACTCCTTCCATGCCTACTCTGTATATTTTGTGTACCTTTGATTTTTGTGTGCAAGTATACAGAGCCACAGACATCCACTGTCCTTTTCATATATTTCCTAAGATTCTACATATATTTTGCTACTATAGAGTCTGCACATATTTTCCTACTATAAATTCTACACATATTGCGTCTAGTGTTGTACCCATCCACTAAATATCACATTTCACACTTACATATGTTATGGAAACAATGTTCCATTTGTTGTACAGGCACTACACTAAGTTTGTCTTTGTTTTTATATCCTTGCTAATACCTAAAATATGCTTTCTGATCAACATGCCTAATTTGGATTCATATTAACTAGTTGAGATTTTTTTGCATTAGATACTTAGCTTATCATATCTCTATCCCTGGGGAAGGAGAGAAAGAATTCTACCTCCCTGCGTGTAGTAGAAGGTGACAATTGGAGGCAGGAATAGGAGGGCTGGAAACACCTCCTCCCTTTCTTGCAATTCAATTTCTAAAAATGGGAACAGAAGGGGCAACCCTAGGACTACTCCTTTTCCTCGATGACTCAGGGGTGTCTAAATGTGTGTGGATGTAACAAAGACAAGATGAGAGGAGAGACTGGTAACATGCTGAAGGAAAGAAACCTGGATGTTCTGGCTCTGAGAGAAACAAAGTTCAAGGGTAAAGGGAAAGAATGATTTGGAAATGTCTTAGGAGTACAGTCAGGGCCTGGCAAGAGGACAAGAGTTATCGAATGAGTTACACTCCTCCTGAAGCAGGAGCTGTGAGAGTGTGTGATACTGTGTAAGAGAGTAAATTCTAGATTGATGCGGGTAAAACTGAGAGTGGATGGCAAGAGATGCGTAATTATAAGAAGAAAGATCATAAAAGACAAGTATTTTGGGAGCACCTGAGTGAGTGTGTCAGTAGTTTTGAAGTAAGAGACCAGGTATTTATGATGGGTGATATAAATGCCAAAGTGAGTAATAAGTAGTTGAGGGTATAATTGCGGCACATGAGGAATTCAGTTATGAATGGAAATGGTGAACAGCTTGTGGAGGTGTGTGCTGAAAAAGGATTGGTGATCATGAATACCTGGTTTAAAATGATGAATATACGCAAGTATACATATGTGAGTGGAAGAGATAGTCAGTGGGCACTATATGTTGATAAGCATGAAAAAGAGAGACTTGTGGAATGTAAATGTGGTGAGAGGGGCAGCTGGAGGGATGTCTCATATTATCTTGTGAAGGAGAGGTTGAAGATTTGTTGAGGTTTCTGAAAAAGAGGAAACAATGCTGGGAGAAGAGAATGGCAAAAGTAAGTGAGCCTGGAAAAAAGACATGTGTGAAGAAATACCACAAGAGATTGAGTGTAGAATGGCAAAAGATATTAGTAAATGAAGCAAGGAGAGTGGGTGACGAATGGGAGGAATTTAGTTAAGCAACACTCGCATGTGCAAGAGATGTGGTATGTGAAAGGTTGGAGTAGGCAGATTAGAAAGGTTGGTGAGTGGTGGGATAAAGTAAAGTTGATATTGAAAGAGAAAATACAGGCATTTGGGCAGTACTTCCAGCGAAGGAGTGCAAATGATTGGGGGATGTTTGAGAGAAAGTGGCATGAGGTCAAAAGGAAGGTGCAGGGGATGAAAAAGAGGGCAAATGAGAGTTGGGGTAAGCAGGTATCTTTAAACTGTAGGGAGATTAAGATGATGATTTGAAAGGAGGTAAATAATGTGAAAAGACAAGGGAATACATGGAAACATCAGTGAAAGGGTCAAGGGGGGAAATGATAACAGGTAGTGATGAAGTGTTGAGATGGAATGAATATTCTGAAGAAATTTTAATGTTTTTTGATAGAGTGGCAAATGTAGGGTGTTTGGGTCAGGATGGTATGCGAAGTGAGAGAGAGTCATGGAGAGTGGCTTGGTGAAGAGAGAAGAGGCAATGAAAGCCTTACGTAAGATGAAATGTGGCAAGGCGGCTGGAATGGATGGTATTGCAGCTGTATTTACTAAGAAATGGGGTGACTATGTTGTTGATTGGCTGGTAAGGATTTTCAATGTATGGTGAGGTGCCTGAGGATTGGCAGAATGCCTGTATAGTGTTATTGTATACAGGTAAGAGGGATAAAGGCGAGTGTTCAACCACAGAGGTATAAGACATGAGTATACCGAGTAAGTTGTATGGGAGGATACTGATTGAGAGGGTGAAGGCATGTGCAGAGCATCAAATTGGGAGCAGTGTGGTTTCAGAAGTGCTTAAGTATGTGTGGATCATGTGTCTGCTTTAAAGAGTGTGTGAATATAGAGAAACAGATTTCACTTATGAATGTGGAGAAAGCATATGACAGGGTTTATAGAGATGCTTTTTGGAAGGTCTTAAGAACATAGTGTGGATGGAAAGCTGCTGAAAGCAATTAAAAGTTTTTATCAAGGATGAAAATTTGTGTACGAGTAAGAAGAGAGGAGAGTGAATGGTACCAAGTGTTGGTTGGTCTGCGGCAGGGGTGTATAACGTTACCATGATTTTTCATTTTGTTTATGGATGGGGTGGTGAGGGAGGTAAATGTGAGTCTTGGAGAGAATGGCCTCTATGCAGTCTGTGGGGGATGAGAGGGCCTGGGAAGTGAGTCAGTTCTTGTTTGCTTATACAGTACTGATGGCAGATTCAAGTGAAAAACTGCACAAGTTGGTGATGGACTTTGGAAGAAAGAGTGAAAGGAAAATGTTAAGAATGAATGTGAATGAAAGCAAGGTTATTAGGTCTAGCAGGGATGAGGTGAAGTGTTTAAAATATCTGGGAAAGATCATGGCATCAAATGGAGACATGGAAGTGGAAGTGAGTCATAGGGTAGGGAGAGTGCAAAGTTTCTGGGAGCCCTGAAGAATATATTTTAAGAGAGAACATTATCTGGGAGAGCAAAAATAGGTATGCTTGAAGGAAAGGTACTCTCAACAATTATCATATGGATGCAAGGCATGGGCTAGAGGTAAGGCTGTGCAGAGGAGGGTGGATGTGTTGGAAATGAAATGTTTGAGGACAATCAGAGGTATGAGGTGGCTTGACTGAGTAATGAAGGGTAAAACAGATGTGTAGTAATGAAAAGAGTGTGGTTGAGAAAGCAGTAGAGGGGTGTGCTTTAATAGTTTGGACACATGGAGAGAATGAGTGGGGAAAGGTTGACAAAGGGGATACATGCATCAGAAGTGGAGGGAACAAGGAGAAAATGGAGACCAAATTGGAGATGAAAGGATTGAGTGAAAAAGATTTTGAGCAATTGGGGCTTGAACATGCAGGAGGGTGAAAGGTATGCACAGGACAGAGTGAACTGGAACAATGTGGTACCAATGTGCTGTCAAGGGACTGAACCAGAGTATGTGAAGTGCCTAGCTTAAACCATGGAAAGGTATGTGGGGCCTGGTTGTGATTAGGGAGTTGTAGTTTCAGTGCAACACACATAACAGAGTACAGACATGAGTGGCCTGGTTGTGATTAGGGAGTTGTAGTTTCTGTGCAACACACATAACAGAGTACAGACATGAGTGGATTATGTCTTTCTTTTCAATCTGCTACAATTTCATAACACCTTAACACTTTATTTGATTTAATGTTCATCCATAGTTGTGTCAACGACACTTACCTGTTCACTTTCTGTTAGCTCCTTCTATGTGTAATTTTTTTCATTCTTTCATTCAAAATTCTAATTTTGACTGAAAATTCCTCTTTGCTGTCAACTGCCATTTAAGGAACATCTATTTTCAAACATTCATATATTAATTCTCTCTCTCTCTCTCTCTCTTTTTTTTTTTTTTTTTTTTTGAAGGCTCCAGTCACAAAGGTCCACATCGAGGCCTTAATTGAAATATAAAAAATTATGAAACAGAAAAAGAAATGACAAGGTAAAGTACAAATTTTTGAGAAAGTGAAAGACTTGTCTTTTGAAATGTGAGGGCATAGTTATTAGAATTCTAAACTTTTTCAAAATTACACATCTAGATTTCATTTATATCATTTAACACTCTTTTCAAGCTGCCATAAAAGCATTATTTCCAACATAACTCTCCTTACTTCAGGTACCTCTCAAACATGAAATAATTTGTCGGTTCTTCTTGCGTTTGTTTATTCTAAATTTAATATTGCTCTTATGTACACTCTTTTGAAATGGGTGATCACTAACTCATTTCAGTTCCAAAGACACACATTCTTTATTGTTCATTTCAATATCATGAATGGATTATTACAAAAAAAAATATATATTTACATCATCTAATGGCCATCTTAGTTTTCCAAATTTGACTTATTTGGTTGCATTTTTGTTAATCTACATTCTACTGGGTTGTACTAATTTACTTTTCTACATTTATCAATTTCCAGTGGTATTCCCACAAAAGGTGAATTCAATGGAGAAGTGGGTAATGAGGCAATAGATGGCATAACTGGGAGCATGGTGTACCTGTGCTGTGAATGAAAATGGTGAACAACTCATGGGGTTGTGTTTGAAAAAGGACTGTTAATTAGAAATATTGGTTTAAAAAGAGGGACATACATAATCATACATGGATGAGTAGGTGTGATGGGAAGTGGGCATTATTATATTATGTGCTAACTAATAGGCATGCAAAGAGGAGAATCTAAGATATGAATGTACTGGGAGGGGCAGCTGGTGGAATGTCTTATCATTACCTAATAGAGGTGAGAGTGAAGCATTGCAGAGGCTTTAGGAAAAGAAGAAATATAGGCAGAAAGAGGGTAGTGAAAGTGAGCATAGAAAATAGGCTTTTGAGAATAAATATCATGAGAGACTGAGAGTAGAATGGCAAAAAGTGAGAGTAATGAAGCTAGAAAAAATGGTGAGGAATGGCAGGTATTTAAGGAAGCACTGCTTACATGTGCAAGAGAAGTGTGTGGCACACAGATGGTGGAAGATGGACAGAAGAGAAAGGGTAATGAGTGGTGATATGAAGAAGATGCCAGTGAAAGAGAAAAGGGAGGTGTATGAGGATTACCTGCAGGGTAAGACTGTAAGTGATTGAGAGATGTACAAGAAAATAGCAGGTTATGAGGAAGGTGCAGCAGCTATGAAAGAGGGCAGGTAAAATCTGGGGTAAGTGAGTATCCGCAAATTTCATGGAGAATATGAAAAAGTTTTGGAAGGAGGTTAACAGTGAGAAAAACAAGAGAACAAATGGGCAAATCCATGAATGGGGCAAATAGGGAAGAGATAGCAAGCAAAATGAGGTGAACAGATAGAGTCAGCATTTTGTAGACCTATGGCAGAATGTTTTGATGACAGGGTGGCAAATGTGGGATATCTAAGTCTGGTGGTAAGCAAAATGAAAGTCATGGAAAATAATTTGGTGAAAAGAGAAAAGGGGGTGGAAACCTTGTTTAACATCAATCCGGCAAGGTCGCTGGTGTGGATGGTATTGCAATTGAATTTCTGTGTTGCTAACTGGTTAGGATTTTCATTGTATGTATGGATCATGGTGAGTACCTCAGGATGAGCACAATGCCTGTAAATAGAAAATGGGGACAATGGTGAAACTTTGAATTAGAGAGCTATAAATTTGGTGAGAGTACCAAGAAAGTGTATGTAAGAGTGGTCAATGAGATGATGGTGGCTTGCAAAGAGTATCAGACTAGGAGGAACTGTGTGTTTCAAGATTAGTAGAGGACACACAGATCAGGTGTTTGTTCTGAAGAATGCATGTGTGAAATATTTAAAGAAACGGTAGGATTCATACTGGCATCTCTGGATCTCCAAAACCATATGATGAGCTTGACAGAGATGCCTTGTAGAAGGTACAAACATATGGAATGGGAGTAAAGCTATTAGAAGCAGTGAGGAGTTTTTAATCAACAGTAAGGCATGTATACAAGTAAGTAGAGTGGAGGGTAAGTAGTTCCAAGAGAATGTAGGTCTGTGGTAAGGGTGTGCAATGTTGCCACTGCTCTGTCCATGGATGGGGTGGTGAGGGAGGCGAATGTGAGGGTCTTGGTGAGAAGGATAAGTCTACAATCTGTCAGGGGTTATGGGGCTTGGGAGGTGATAAGGCACTGGTGGCAGATTTGCATGAGACACCGTAGTACAGCAAAACCTATGTTACCTGTAATTCAAGACAATTAAATGTACAATACAACATACATTTTTCAATTTCGGTAAACAACCCTATATCATCCAAAACCATTCAAAAAATTAAAAAAGATGTGCAAAAATATTTCAACTGCAAGTGCACTGCACCATAATGATTAGCATAGTCATCATCCAATGTTTTGTGGTGCTGGTGACTGTTTACTGTCTCACATGTGCTTTCTGGCAAGGTGTTATGTGCTGATCTTGCACACGTGTGTATTTTGTGCACCCTGGATTACTATTGCAGACAATGGCCCCTTTCAAGCATAATCAGCAAATGTCTGACAGCACCTCAAAGCCATCTACGTCTCACACACTTCGCAAGATGAACACTTTAAGTCTCAAAACTAAGATGGAGTTGTACAAGAGGCTAAGGGCAAGTCCAAGGTGGTACTTATGAAGGACTTCAAAGTTGGCATAATAACTATTCATGGCAACACCAGGCAGCAAAAGAAGGTCAAGGTATTTAGTAGCGCCTACAACCTTACATATATCAATGGTTCCTCTATGTGAAATATTTAGAAATAGGTAAAATATTTTAAAATAGCCAGCCCTTGCTTTATGCGGGATCACTATAAGCAATTTCCCTATCATGCAAGGAACCTACTTCTACCAGTCCCTCTCTTTATGAGGTCAAAATTCACTACCAAGTGGATGAAAGCCCTAAAAAGTGTGGCAATATATAGGTAAGGGTTGGTGGGTGGAGTAAACATGGGTCCTGGGTGGAGTGCACCTTGTTCCCGCCAGTCTTGCAGTTACCACCATTCCATGTAGAGTTGTTCTACCTGTGCCATTTGGGTATATCTGCTAATGTGATTTTCCTGCAACCAACTGTGTTTGTGTTTATATATAAGGTATCCAAACATCTAGTAACATCTCCAACCCCAGAACCAGCGCTTAAACAGAAGAGAACCTTTCTGACCTTAGAAATGAAGCTAGAATTCTTACGACATGTTAATAAGGTGAAAGAGGGTCAACACAACAGAAAGTGTGCTAAACTTCTGTGAGGGCTGGTGGGTGGAATAAGCATAGGTCCTTGGTGGAGTATGCTACGTTCCCACCAGCAGGTCAGTTTCGCAGTTACCAGCGTTGTGTGTGGATCTGTGCTACTTATGCAATTTTGGTATACACACTAATGTGATTTTATTGCAACCTGCTGTGTCTGTGTTTGTTAATATGGCATCCAAAGGTACAGAAACATCGTCTCCTACCCCAGAATCAACAGTTAAACTGAAGGGAACCTCTCTGACCTTAGAAACAAAGCTAGAATTCTTACAATGTGCTAATGCTGGTGAGGGAGTATCAGTGCTTGGGTGTGCTTACAACCTGGGTAAATCTATAATTTGCATCATAAACAAAAATGCACAGAAAATTTGATGTGCTGCAGTCCACTCTACTCCATTGTCTACCAAGGCAACCAAAAAAGTTAAAAAGCCACTAAAGGAGACAATGGAGAAAATGCTCTTGCTCTACAAGAATTTATGTAAAGAAGGCAATTTAGCTAAGCTGGAGCAATTTCAAGCAAGTAAAGACTGGCTACATAAGTTTATTTGACGTCAGAAGCTACATAACATGAAAGGAACATAAGATACGTCAGTGCTCACCACAAAGATGCCGCATACATCCCATTTTTCTCAGTGTTTATTGGTTCACTGTATGCTATTTCTTTATGCAAGGTTTTTTACAAAACATAACCCCTGTATAAAGCAAGGCATGGGTATATTAAAATTTCTGATAATTCAATACATTAAAAAGGTCAAATAACTATAGTTTTTGTTATACGAAACAGCTGATTCCCTTAACATTTAGGACAACAGAGGTTTTACTGTAGCTGGTTTCTGAGTTTGGTATAGTACATTAAATGAGGAAGTTATAAGTAAATGTAAATATAAGCAATCTAAAAAGACAGGTTAGTTTGGGTGTAAGTTAAAATAGAGTAAACTTGGGGGAAGATGTTTTAGAGACCTGGGAGTGGCAATAGCAATGGATGGAACCATGGGAGATACAGCGAGACAAAGGGTGGGTGAAGGGGCAAAGGACCTAAGTGTACTAATAAATGCATGGAAAGAGATGGTTCTTTCTGGGAGGGCAAAAAGGGCATGCCAGAAACTATAGTAGTCCCAACAGTGTTGTATGGATGCAAAGTGTGGTCTCAAGATAAGAATGTACAGAAAAGGGTGAATGTGTTGCTATTGACATGTTCGAGAACTATAGGCGGTATGGTGGTTGATTATGTAAGAAATGATAAGGTATGAGAGTGATGTGGTAATAAGAAGAGTATGGTTGAGAGCTGAAGAGGGAATGATGAAATGTTTTTGACATTTGTAGAGAATAACTGTCAGGGTATATATATCATGGGAGACTGAATTGGAGATGGAAGGATGGAGTGGATTAGGTTTTGAAATGCTTGGATCCTGAACATGTAGTACGGTATAAGGTGTGCACAGGACAGAGTGAACTGGAGCAACGTAATGTGTACTGAACCAGGGATTATGAATCAGTCAGGGGAAACCTTGGAAAAGGTCTGTTGGGGCTGGTTGTGTATGGAGGTCTGTGGTTTCATTACATTACACATGGCAGCTAGAGAGTATATGTGAGCAAAGAGGCCATTTCTACTTCTGTCCCTAATGCTACCTCACTAACATGGGAAATGGGAAACAAGTATGAAAAAAATCTACAAGAATGATCTATGTTTGAACAATTTCAGAATACAATGTATGTCAACTCTTCAGATAGTCTAACGAACTTTCTTTTCAATTTCTATTTTCATATACTCTAAGAGACACATTTCCCTTGACTCACTGCACTTTTTTTTTTCCCATCAATGTTACCACTTCACCTTTTGCAATATTTTACTTCTTAATTCCTGCTTTGTATTCCTCTTTATTAAAAAAAAAAAAAAAAAAAAAAAAAAAAAAAAAATCACTTGGACATTGTTTGGAAGAAAGAGTATAATACCAACCTACTCATACCTTCAATGAGATTTTGCCAAAATGGCTTGGCCCATGCATGGAGCTGACCACGCTTCTTGCTTGATAAATATTAGTGTTTCTGTCTGCTGTCTCTTGATTAATCTCAATTCTGGGTTTACCTAAGACTGCTTACAATCAACTACCAAGTCTTCTTTTCAGTATTTCTGTGGTTGTTCCTTGCATATTTCTAATTTTTTTCCTGGTATTATACTAAATGGTCATTCTAGCTTCTTGAATGGGCTTTGATATAATTTTCTCTGATTTATTTTGGTATGTCGCATAGTACTATTGTTTTCTCTGATTTATTTTGGTATGTCGCATAGTACTATTGTAGAGTTAATAACTCTGCATGTTTCTTACTGGCCAACTTTCAGGCTGAATGCATTTTTCTTCATACCTCAACTCTGCTGCCACATGAAGACAGTCATATACATTTCTATTCTTCTTTCAAGGCTTTATAGTTCCTATTTTTTCAGCCTTTCATGGTGGCTCACTTGTTCCATTCCTTGTTATGGCTTATAAAGTGCTGCTTAATTCTGATTTGTTTATATCTACCAGTTTTCTAAGTGAATATAAGCCATAGCAATACTCAACTTTGTTTTTAAAGTATACATTAAACATTTCCATCAATGGTTTTCTGTCTTATTATATTATATCTTCTCAAAATCATACCACTTACTCCTTGGTTTGAAAGTCTTATCTTCACAATATGTCCTCTGAATTCTACTTTCTCATTTATGACACACTATCTTTTACATTTCTCTCACTTTCTATCACTTCCTTTGTTGGGCCTTTACATGGTGTCATTTATGTATTCTTACTTATCCACACCTTGCTTCCTTTAATCTTTCTTCGTCAAATTCTACTGGGTTCAATTCTGCCTACTTGTGAACCATGTTCAGGTCTTTTTGCACCTTCCTTTGATTAGCTTCTGACCCAATCATTTTGCTTATGCTGATGTAAAGAGCAAAGCTTACCTCACTGTCGATATCTGGCTTCAACATAATAATGTGTTGAAGCAAACACCAATTCTTATGGTACTCCAGATTGAAAATCTTCCTTAGAAATGGGTCCTTTGTTACAACTTTGCTTTTTTCTGTTAGTTAATAATTCTGTAACACATCTTCCTATCTTACCCCTAAAATTTTGTTTAACTACTTTCTCAAGCAAAATGCAGTAGTTTACTTTCTCAAATACTTCAGCAAAACCAAGAGATAAGTATCCATTTCTTTTCTTGCATTAAACTTTCATATATACATATATAAGCTAATAATTTGGAGTATGTACTTTTTTCCTTGAACAAATCCATGTTGGTCTTCATTTATGTAGCTAACCTTGATTACATGTTCTAAGTTCTTTTAGTATTCATTCAAAGGTCATTAATTCATGTGAAGTCAAGCTAAGCTAACTGGTCTAAAATGCTTAGGAAAGGGAGAGACAGGGAAAGTATCTTTTGAGTACTTACACAGATTTGCCATGATGGCAGGAATAGAACCTAGCAATCATTGTACGTTTTGCTTGATGCGCAAAACTATTCTCCCTAACTGCTGTTTGAAATTCATGTTCATTCATTTATTAAGAGTTGAGGGCAACACAAGTGTACTCTCTCCATGTAAACACACCCACACACATATTCACATTCAAGAATAAGGCAATAACTAGTTAGCTGTTCATATCATACATAAGGCCAAAACCAGAATATGCTTCTCAGGTTGGTTAAAAAGTGATAATCGAGAAGGTCAAGAAGAGAGCAAAGAAGGCAGTAGCAATACTGAGATACCTGAGTTACAGGGAAAGGCTAGAAACCCTGATTTGCCCACCATGGAAGAGAGAAGAGTGAGGGGTGCCCTGATCAAAATCCTTGAAAGATGTAAGGATATCCAGAAGACAGAGCATATAAGGATAGGATAACCATAGCTCACAGCACATATGAATAGGAAAACTAGAAAACATAGCATTTAAGGATGGGACAACCAGAGGACATAGCATGTAAGGATAGGACAACCAGAGGACATAGCACGTAGGGATAGGACAACCAGAGGGCATAGCATGTAAAAATAGGACAACCAAAGGATATAGCATGTAGGGAGAGTACAACCAGGAGACATAGCTTGTTGTGATGTCATGGTGATTATGGGAGTTAGCATAGATTTGCAAATATCAAGCATTTATTCCAAGTTTTCACTCTTCTTGCTTCATGCTTCACGGATCATTGTTCCAGTTCGATGGTTCCTCATTCTGTCTGTTGCCTTCGTATTCAGAGTATGTGTGTCTCGCAGTGATTCTGCAGATTATTTTGGCATTTTGGTTTTGTTTTGGTATTTACAGTATCAAAAAGAAATAAACTGGCAATATCAAGATTTTCACGGAAACAACACTTTTCAGAAGTATCACCAGTTACCTTGTGAGACTCTGCTGCCAGTTAGAGGGATGGATTAAGTAGTAGAGTAATGGCCCCTCCCATGATCCCTGCAAATTTAAGGCATACTCTGACTACACTTTACTGTGTGACTCTGCCAACAGTGAGAAGGAGGGCTCAGGTGGTAGTGTATTGGCCCCTCCCAGTACACCAGCTAACTCAAAGATTTTCCCATCCCATACCCTTGAAGCAACCCATTAGGTAGTAAGGTGTTAACAACAGCCACCCAGGGTGGTACTACTGTCCTGAATGAGGAGCATTAAAGTGGTACAGGGAACCATCTTACACTCTCCATGTCAGGATTGCTGATCTTACTTTTCGCCTAATCAAAACTGGACTACCAGGCTAGTCCTACCATCTTCTTACGAGCACCATAAACTTACTCAAAACCTGCTTATTATTCTTACCTTTCTTTTTTCACATAAGTACTTTTGCCAATTCCTGTCCACTCAAACCTTTATAAGTATCACCATGACAGAGTCCATCAAATCTATAGCCCTTAGTCCCCGGCATCATGGGGCACTAAAAATCTCCAGGTTTCTGCCTGACTCTACTACCAATGAGAGGGAGGGCTCTGGCAGTAGTAGTACCAGCCCCTCCCACAACCTATCCCTCTGGTACACCTTCCTCTTTTACTATTCACTATACCAACATTTATGGTCTCTAGTAACATATCCTCAGTTGAACACCATCTGACAAGTACCTCTCCTAATATCTTACTTCTGTCTGAGACAGTTGTCTAATGATGTCGCTAGTCCCTTTTTCATATCTAACTATAACCTCCACTCACAATTCCGGTTCAAAGGTGGTGTTTGTGCTTATTCCAGCACCAACAAACCTGTTGCATGTCTCAAAGGACCTTGAGTCTCCAAACTTTGATGTTATTTGGCTCAAGGTATGTCTCCCAACTTCCACACTTTTCCTCTGCTTTGCCTATTGCTCTCCTAATTCTACAAATTTCATATACTTCAACTATCTAAACTTCTGCAATGAGACTTTGACATCCTCTCACCTGCAAGCCGAGATCCTCTACCTTGGGGATTTTAACATTCACTATAGGGAATGGTTGAATTCTCCCCATATGGATGGTGGAGGGATTGAAGCCCTCACATTCTCCATTTTCAATGATTTTGAGTACATTATCTCCCACCCTATCCATATTTCTGACTGCTGTGACCACTCTCCTTATATCTTGGATTTGTTTTTCACCTCTAGTACATCTCACTGTAAATACACAATTTGACCCCAAATAGTTTATCTAATCACACTCTCATAAATGTATCTATTCTAATGGCACCTGCCCCTCCAGCAACCCCTTTGAAGCGTAAATACTGGCAACTGAACAAAGTTGATAGAATAACTTACGTAACTTCTTTCCTGACTTTACATGGGTAAATTTCTGTCTCCTATGTGGTTATGCTTCCATCTCCACCAAATGCACAGCATAGGTTAGTCTTGCAGGAAAGGAAGCATTTATCCCCTCTTCCTTCAAGATGACCTCTTCATCAAATCCATGGTTCAACTGTTCCTGTTCTGAAGCCATTCAAGAAGCAAGGGATCAGGCATATCAGGCTTGGAAAAACTCTCCTTCCTGTAGCTCCCATTCAGCTTTCATTGTTGCCTCTAATCACTACAATCATGTTATCTGTGAGGCGAAGCATTCCGGTATTTCAAAGGAAGTGCAATAACCTCTCCTAATCATCCACCGATAGGTCTTTCTGGCTTTAGCTAAGGGCATCTACAACAACTTCTGTCGCTCTACCTTTCCTTCACTTTTCCTCTTTGACAGTACTATAGCTGTCTTTCCTATAGACAAAGCAACTCTCTTTGGTTTCTGTTTCTCCACTAACTCCATCTTGGATGACTCTAACATTCCTTCACTCCCTGATGCTCCTCTTATTAATTCCATGCCCCTTCCCATAATCTCTTTTTGGACTGTCTGAAAAGCACTTCTTTCTCTGGACAAAAGCGAGGCTTATGTGCGGTTGGCATCCATCCCAGTGTAATGAAAGAATAAGCCCATGAACTTGTAACTGTGCTTGCTTGTTTCTTCAGTTTCTGTTTAAAAAACAATTAAAAACCAAAACTTTTCCTTCATCTTGGAAACATGCATGGATACATCCCATCCCCAATAAGGGTGACCATTCTGACTCCTCTGACTATCATCCTACTGCATTCACATCTACCATTTCCAAAGTCTTTGAATTTCTCCTCAACTCTCATATCCTTAAAAATCTTGAAAATAACATGTCTTCTCTCTGATCACCAGTATGGCTTCCATGAGGCAAGCTCAATTGATGATATTTTTTCCTGTCTTACTAATGTCTGGTCATCATCCCTGAAAGATTTTGGGGTCATGTGTAGTTGACCTTGACATGTCTAAGGCTTTTGACAGGGTGTGGCATCGGGGTCTCATCTCTAAGCTCCCTTCTTTTGGCTTCCCTCCCTCACTTTAATCCTTCATATCTAACTTCCTCTCTGGCTGATCTATTTCTGTGGTTGCTAATGGATCAGCCTTCCCCCTTTTCTCCATCAACATTGGTTTTCGTCAAGGTTCTGTCTTGTCCTCTACACTTTTTCTCCTTTTTTGTCAATGATTTCCTCTCCCTAACAAATAATCCAATGCACTCATATGCTCATGACTCTACACTGCATTGATCCAAATTCTTCAATTCTACTCCCTCTTCTCTCACTCGATCTGCATCTTGTCCTGACACAGCCTCCTCAAAGGACTCCGACTTGGGCAGAATATCTCAGTGGGATACACAAAATCTTGCTAAGGTTAATGCCTGCAAAACCAAGTTTCCTTTTTTTTTCTTCATATTGAAGGCTCCAGTCATGGACAAAAGTCTACATCAAGGCCGGGCCTTAATCGAAACATATAGAGAGAACTATGAAATGGAAAAAGAAAAGACAAGGGAAAGCTTTAATGAATCTTTGAAAAAGCGAAAGGCCTGTCTTTTAGAATGTGCCAAGTTATAGTTATCAGGAGAAACATGGGAAGGTAGAGATTTCTAAAGCCTCAACGTGAAGGGAAAGAAGCAGTTATCAAAATGGCCCACCCTCGAGTTGCCGATGGTTGCACAGTAATCATGTAATGCAGCATCTTGCTGAGTATTGTGTGGTCTAGCTAGTGGTAGGGGCACACAAGCAGCCAACTGTCAGGAGCAAAAACCAAAGTAATACCTACAGAAGAGGGCAAGTGAACCAACATTGTGGCGTAGGGAAAGAGGGTCAAGTTAGGAAGTTAGCCTGGGACAGTTTATAAGTCAGATCGCTTTCAACTCAACTCTGTCAAGTAAGGATACAGAGCAAGAACCACCCCATTTGTGAGAGCAGCACTCCATACAAGGATGAATCATTCCCTTGTATAAATGGAGCAGCTGTTCAGAAGAGAAGTTTCATCATCTTAACAGCATACCCAGTTTCTTAAATCTAGGCAGACTTAGCTATTCCCATAATATGGGTTTTCCAAGAAAGAGTGGTTGTTGCAGTAATACCAAGTCTGTTCATTGAGTCAAGAGGTGGAATTACAGAGCCATCTAGGGAAAGATGAGAGTTGTGAGGAGTTTTTGATAGAGATGTAGTTGCCCTTGACATATCTAAGGATACTGACAAGGTGTGGTATTGGGGTCTCATCTCTAAGCTCCCCTCCTTTGGCTTCCCTTACATACTATGCTCCTTGATATCTAGCTTCCTCTCTGGCTGATCTATCTCTGTGGTTGTTGGTGGATCAGCCTCCCCCCTTTTCTCCATCAACAGCGGTGTCCCTCAAGGGTCTGTCCTGTCCCTTACACTTTTTCTCGTTTTTGTCAACGCGTTCCTCTCCTCAACAAATAATCCAATGCACTCATACACTGATGATTCAACACTGCATTCATCCACATCTTTCAATTCTGCTCCCTCTTCTGTCACTCATTCTGCATCTCGCCTTGACACAGCTTCTACAACAAACTCGGATTTGGACAGTATATCTCAGTGGTGTTCACAAAATCTTGTTAAGTTTAATGCTTCCAAGACCCAATTTTTTTCCATCTCTCTATTGAAAATTCCTCATAACTCTCTTCTCTCCTTTGACGGTTCTATAATTCCACCTTTTGACTCAAAAAACATACTTGGTATTACTGTAACATCCACTCTCTCTTGGAAACCCCACATTATGGGAATAGCTATGTCTGCCTCAAGAAACTGGGTGTCCTGTTTAGACGTCAAAACTTCTTCTCATCTGAATAGTTGCTCCGCTTATACAAGGGATCGACTGCTCTCTAATTTGGGGCGGTTCTAGCTCTGTTTCCTTACTTAACAGAGTTGAGTTGAAAGCAGTCCAACTTATAAACTGTCCTAGGCTAACTTCCAAACTTGACCCCCTTGCCCTACACCACAATGTTGATTCACTTTCCCTCTTCTATAGGTATTACTTTGGTTTTTGCTCCCGAGAGCTGGCTGTTTGTATGTCCCCACCGCTAGCCTGACCACACAATACTTGGCAAGCAGCTGCATCATATGATTATTGTGTGGCCATTGGCAACTCAAGAGTGGGTCATTCTGATACCTGCTTCTTTTTCTATATATCGAAGCTTTGGAACTCTCTACCTTCCCATGTCTTTCCTAATAACTATGACCTTGCAAATTTCAAAAGACAGGTCTTTCACCTTTTCAAAAATTTGTAAATATTTTCCTTGTCTTTTCTTTTTCCATTTCATAATTCTCTCTATATTTCAATTAAGGCCCAGCCTTGATGTGGACTTTTGTTCATGACTGGGGTGGGGTGGGGGAGAGTGTGTGTGTGTGTGTGTGTTGGAGGCATTAAACATAACCCATCTCTTTATCGAAAACTCCTCATAACTCTCATTTCTCCTTCGACAGTTTTGTAATTCCACCTCCAGACTCAATGAACTTATTTGGTATGTTCTTGGAAACCCCAGCTACAGGAATAGGTAAGTCTACCTCTAAGAAACTAGGTGATCTATTTAGATGTCGAAACTTCTCTTCAGTACAGTTGCTCCTTTTGTACAAGGGATTGATTCGTCCTTGTATAGAGTACTGCTCTCACATTCGGGGTGGTTCTAACTCTGCATCCTTACTTGACAAAATCGAAAGCAGTCCGCCTTAGAGACTGTCCAAGGTTAACTTCCAAACTTGACCACTTGACCACCTTGTCCTATGCCACAATGTTGGTTCACTTTCCCTCTTCTACAGGTATTACTTTGGTTTTTGCTCCTGAGAGCTAGCTGTTCTTGTGTGCCTCCAACACTAACTAGACCACACAATACTTGGCAAGAAGCTGCATCACATGATTGTTGAGAGGCCATCAGCAACTTAAGGGTGGGCCTTTTTGATACATGCTTCTTTCTATACATGTCAAAGCTTTGGAACTCTCTACCTTCTTATGTCTTACCCAATAACTATGACGTGGCATATTTCATAAGAGAGGTTTATCACTTTCTCAAAAATTCATAAATACTTTCCTTTGTCTCTTCTTTTTCCATTTCATAACTCTCTCTGTATTTCAATAAAGTCAAATCCTTGATATGAACTTTTGTTTGAGACTGGAGCCATGGGATATTGATAGAGTTGTACAGAAGAGGGTGGATGTATTGGAAATGAAATGTTCAAGGAAAATATGTAGTATGAGATGGTTTGATCGAGTAAGTAATTTAAGGGTAAGAGAGATGGGTTGTAATAAAAAGAGTGTGGTTGAGGGAGCAGAAGAGGGTGTGTTGAAATGGTTTGGACATATGGAACGAATGAGTGAGGAAAGGTTGACAAAGAAGATATAT